>APFE030587603.1:21737-53148 GCA_000404065.3 Pinus taeda | reverse complement strand
CTTTGATAGAAGCTTGATCACTTGAAGGAGATCCGTGGAACAATGGGAAAGAAGCTTAAGAAGAAAGCATCTAAGAAAACGAAGTCATCTCAGAAGAACTATGACAGTGGGACAATCGATTGGGGATTAGGCATAAGAAGCTCTTCAGATTCACAATCAGATTTAGAATCATTATCAGGTATGAATGTGTTATCCTCTGATATTCCACCTATATTTCCTTGTGAAAGAGATGGAAGTGATAGTGAAACTACTGAACTTGCTCTTATGGGTGAACAAGAAAGATATCAAATAAAGGCAGAATTTAAAAGGCTGACAGACAAAATTAAAGATCAACAAGATCTATTGAACAAAAGGGAATGTGACTTCAAAGAAGAAGCCACCAAACTGAAGGCCCAACTAGAAGAAGGAAACAAGGTAAGAAAGCTACTCAAGGACAAGGAAGACCAATGTCAAAAATTGCAGCATGAAGTGACATCATTAAGAAAAGAAGTCAACGAAAGAAGCACAACCATCAAGAAACTCAAAGATAGATCTAGCTACTATGAAAATCTTGAAGCTACAATCCTCTCACTAAAGGGAGATCTTGAAAAATCAAGGAAGCAGAATGAAGATCTACATCAAGCAATTGAAAAACAAGATAATGAAGTCATCAGCCTAAAATCCCAGCTGGAATGTGCCTTCCGAGTTCAACAAATGCAACAAGATCTGAATGAAGAACAAGAAAAGGAGATTCTCAAACTAAGGGAACAAATGGAAGAAGGAAGAAAAGCTGAAGAAGATTTGAAAAGGCAATCTCTTGAAAAGGAAGAACAGCTTCAGGTTGAGGTAACTATCTTGAAAGGTAAAATAGAAGAAATGGATAAGCTTTTACGATTTAAAGATAGCTCTAAAGTCTTGGATGATATTATTAGTAGTCAAAGGTCTCCTGCTATAAAGAATGGTCTTGGTTTCCATGAATCCGTTGAAGGTGAATCTAGTTCACAAGGTGAAGCAAGGAACTCTAAAGAGAAATCTAAAGTGAACAACGAAGAAATGAAAGATCCATCTCATCATCAACCAAGGAAAGAGATTCCTCAAAGAAAATCCTTTACTCCTCCTATGAATAATGTAGAATGTTATGTATGTCATAATCTTGGACATGTTGCAACTAGATGTAGAAGAAGAAGAGTTCAAGACCATTATGCAGAAAGATCATCACATTCAAGGTAGTTTAATGGATATTTCTTTTCTTGCAATATGTATGGTCACAAAGCTGCTGATTGCTACAAATGGAGTATGAAACATATAAGATGTTATGCATGTAACAAGCTTGGACATATAGCCAAGAATTGCAGGAACAAAGTATGGGCATCATATCAAAAGGAGAAAATGCCATCATCACGCTTGAAGATATGGAAGAGAAAGGAAGTACAGTCAGAAAAAGGCGGCACAACACAACGTACAGACATACGAGAATCAGAGGGAGCTGAAAGTACAAAACTTCAGTGTCCTGAATCTCATAGGCAAACTCCATAAAGGGAAGTTGTGTATATACGTGAGTTGGATACTGCACAATCGCGTATATGATTGTTTGAAGAAAGGTAGTAGGGAAAGTGAAGTGAATCTATGAAGTATGATCTCTCAAGCACAAGATCAGATCTGGGAATCTGAGGATTGTTAATTGAGTTCTAATCAGAGGTACGCAGATCATTCACTGTGAAAATGCGGGCGTACGCAGGTGTTACACAGTGGAAGTGCGAGGATACACAGCAAAGTCACAGTCGCAGTGCGTATATACGCGATGTAACAAAAGATCACGTGCGGACGGACGCGGCAAGAGAGAAGAAGAGGTGCGTAGCAAGATCGAAGGTACGCGGCACGATAGAAGGATAACCTGCGGAGGTACACAGAAGTACGTGGCGCAATAGAAGCAACAGGTGCGTGAGGTGCGCGGCCCAACCAATGGCACAGGTGCGTGGGTACGCACTGTAGTAGAAGACTGTCTGCGTATGTACACAGTGCAGTAGAAGGATCTCTGCGGGTGTACGCAGGAGAGCAGAAGGAGAAATACGTGGCTACGCGGGACAGATAAAGAAAAACTGCGTACCTGTCTTAAGGCATTTATTGACTTTTCTTGCTGATAAGATTTGACAGATGGCACCAATTTAGGGGGAGCATATGTTCTCAACGCATTCTTGGAATTATGGTCCTTGGTGATGATGCTTATGAGTCATCTTGCTATGATATGGTTATGAGTTGTTCAGATGATTCTTGGGGTTACATAGTTGATACTTAGATCAGATTTGTGGTTGATTCTCTAACGGTGCTTACATGGTGATCTTCATAAGGATAAGAATAAGTACATTGCCTGAATTCTCTTGATGTTGTCGCCATATGCATAAAGATCATATATTGCAGGTTGTTCTTGGCACAAATGGATGAGGATTGTCGGTTGATACAGGGATGATTATTCAAAGTTGCATTGTTGAAGACATGATGATGATGAGTTCTTACCTATATGATGATAGGTTGTTTCGTTCATATGTTGATTGATGCAGATCTTCCCTATTGATGATACTTGGTCCATGCAGATCTGGATGGCTATGGTGTTTCTCACATATGATAGAATGATTCTATATTCTATGCAAAAGGATGAGTTGATGAGGACATACGTTGATGATTCATGTAAGCTGCTGGTCTAGTTGTTGTTGAGAGATACTATGAAGCAGATCATACAGTGTTGTTGCTGATATTTGTCTTAGGTGATTGGTATTTTCTCATGATGTAATAGTGTGTCTCTATTGTAGTCATCTCTTCAGGTCATGTAACGACCTATGTTGGTTTCCCCACTAATGCCTGGGATAAGGATGTTATCATATGTAACTTTTGGGGTATCACCATTATGAATGGGTGATATGTATGTATTGAGTCTTTTGTGATAGGAAGGCCATTTATGATATATAGAGTCATGTTCTTCTTGTAGAACATCTTTTGCAGACCTTTCTTACAGTCAGGGGGAGCTTGAGCATGAACAACACTATATAGCAAAGCAGACATCTCAACTTGTTCTCAGAAAGAGCATTATCATATTGGAGCACCATGGCATATACAAAGGGGGAGTTCATTTAGAGATTTCAACAGATCTGGTTTATAGCCAAGGAAAGCATGTTCTTAGGAGGAGCCTAACCCTTTGCCCTTGATGTCAAAGGGGGAGAGTGATTTGGTGTTGTTGCCATCAAGTCCACAGGGGGAGATTGTTGGCATTATGACGCATGTGTTGTACTTGATGGAAACCCTCTCATAGAAGATCATCTCACTTGTTTACATTCAGATGAATCTACATAAGAAATATCAGATGTGACAGAGTGCATGGGTTACCGGACAACAAAAAGGGATCAAATGACAGTTCACAAGTAAGCTTTGCCATCAAGTCCAAAGGGGGAGATTGTTGGCATTATGGATAAAGTGTTGTCCTTGATGGCAGCCCATTCAGGTGATAGATCACAATACTTCAAGTCAGCAGCAGAGATTGATGATCAGCTACCAAATATTGAAGAAAATAAGGGGTACGTAGGTACACCTTACAGAAGGTGCATACACGCAGGCCGGTGTTACATAAAGTGTGTACATACCCGCAGTTATCCCATTCATGAGGTGCGTACCCCATTGCACACACTTCAAGGCAGTAAAGCACACACACGTGGGGTTTCTTATGTTTAACCCTTGGTATTTAGCTGACGGTATTATGTTATTATGGTTTTGGCCCGTGGTATTGTTTTATTTTATTATTATTATTGAGCCCCGTGATCCATGATTTGAGGAAGAGCTTGCCTATATAAAGCAAAGGAGATCATTTGTCTTGAGTATGTTTTTGGGTTGAATATCTTAAGAAGCTAGATCTGAAATTCTAGTGATGGGTTATGAGAGATAGCTAGATCTAAATCAAGGAGAAACATGAGAACTACAAGTCGAATCTACTAATGAGTTGATATCTCCTCGGCGCATGTTCAGATCTGTAGATGTGACAATCTGGGTTATTCTTGAAGTCTTGAAATGATCTATACCCGGAGGTACGCAGGTCCAGTGAAAGAAAAGTCCGGAGATACGCAGGCACAGAAGCATTGCAGGTGCATAGATACGCAGGACCCGAAGCGTTGCAGATGCGGAGGAGCGCAGGCCGTTCATTGGACACAGAGCGCACGTACGCAGGAAGTCTGTGAGGCACAGTGCGCACGTACGTAGTGAAGCAGTTAGAAATAGTGCGTACTTATACGCAGCTGTTATATGGGTGAAGCTGCGTACTTCTCATGAAATCTACTTAGCTATCCATGTTTACCATTGCTGTGTTCTGGGTTTTGAAGTGATGTCTGATTTCTGGTATTCAGTTCTGATAACAGCAGTGATTGATTAAATGTTTATACATTGATGGATGAATGAATCAGGTTCTTAATTACTCATCTTTATGTAATCTGATGGACTAGATTTGATTGATGACTCTCATTGTATAAGTATTGATCTAGTGATTGGGTGATTCAGAAGGTTTTTTGATTATGAGCTTCAATGTGGTTATTGGGTCTAGTATGAAAATTGAATGAAATGTGGCCTTTCAGATTATGTGTTTTTCTTCAGTGTATCCAGTATGAAAATTGATGAAACGTGGTACCTGGAGGAGAGAAGATTGTAGGTCATCACCTATGTACTAGTATCTAAGCTAGTACAAGAGCTAAAGAAAATCTTTGGAGCATTGTAGCAGGTAGCAGCCTGCGTACTAGTAAATGAATCGGCTAGTACAAGAGCAAAGGGGGTTGTAGCTCCTGTACTGGTATAAGGTTGCACCAGTACAAATATTGTAACAGGATTTTCTTATTAAGAAGAAGATTGAGATGACTTGCAGTAGGTGGTTTTCTCCCGCATTGGGTTTCCATCTTATATCATGGTGTTCATGTGTGTGACTTATGTGTGATGATCTATTCTATGTTACTTCATCTGTTAACTGATAACATGGTTGATAATGTTCTAATGCACTCATCTAACTGAATCATAAGAAGTTGTGGAAGTAGCATATATGAATCTAAAGATGGAAATGAAAAAATTCTATTGATGTGATAATACTAATTCACCCCCCCCTCTCACTATTATTTCCAACACAATGCATCAACATAGTTGTTGTGGGCATGCCAGAAGCATATGGTCTATTACTCAGCAGAGATTGGTCCAACAAGTTAGATGGATATTTTGCTACAGAATGGTTTCACATGTGGCTTCCATACAAGGGAAAATGCAAAACAATCTAGGTGTTATCCGAGAGGTATATGAAACACAATGTCACTCCCCTTAATGGCGAGAATGAACCGTTCACCTTTGCATAACTCATGTTTGACAACTTCCTCATTGAAACAAAATTGGAGTGCTATCCTACATGGCCAACTCCAACCTCATCAAACACACAGTTGGGACTCCTACCTTGCCCAATTGATGGTAATGAAACTTTTACTGTTCACTATACCAGTAGTAGTAGTAGTACTAGCATGCCAAATGGTCTATGTACAGATCAGCTGTGGGCCATGGATTTTGACGGATCAGAGACACATTATGGCTCAGGGACTGGTTGTATCTCAGTCATCCAAAAAAATAGACAATGCATGATCTCAAGTTTCTTGAAGTACGAGTGCACAAACAACACTGCTAAGTATGAAGAACTTGTACACAGATCACACACAGTACTTGAAACAGTGGTGTTGTCTTCACTTAAAGGTCTTTAGAATGCCACTAGGTTCCAGTAGTGGAGCCTGGTGGACTTGCACTAGTCTACAAGAAGCTCATCCCACACACATATCACTTGCAATCACTTGATAGGAGGATTGAAAACCTTCCAATCAATAGCCAAGATCTCATGCATTACCTTCAATAGGCCGCCTTGCACCCGTGCCATGTACATAGTTTGCTTGCTGCTTGATGCTTTCATTTTGTTTGCTTTTCTTATTATCTTTTTTTTCCTTTGTTTGATTCTTCTTACTATTTCTGTTCACGTTCATTTTGTTTGTTTGATATATTACTATTTTTGTTTCCTAAAATAAGTGGTGCCAACTACTACGTTCTAGTTTATAAATAGAATATGTGGCTGAAATTTGAAGAAAGTTGTGACACTATAGCAGTTGGCTAGTCTTTTATTCATCTTCTTTGTGTTTGGTTGTAACCTTCGAATAATGAAGTCTTGACAGAAAATACAAACCATTTTCAAGGGAAGTTTTGGTCCAACCATGAACCTATGTCCACCCTGGGAAGCCCCATGCCTGTATTTAGCCTTCTAGTATGTGTGTTCAAGCTCATCCAACTAATAGAAATATAGAAGGGGAAAATATAAATGAGCAAACCTATAGTTCTTACATGCTTCTTTGAAGTAACAACCTCTTCTTCTCTCAATAAGTCGGGATCCCTCTTTCACCGCGAAAATAAATAAGTGCCTATGTATATTCCTCTTGAAAAAAATACAAAGGCGAAAGAAGACAAAGTGTTATCGGGAAAACTAGTGTCCATTCAGAGCTTCTAGTCCCACTAATATGGGTAGCTATCTTAGAAACAAACAAACTAAAGTTACTTGAGTTTTCCTTTATGAGAGATAGATGAGAGAGAAGCAAAGAGTACCAACCTCAGCCTTTCACTTGGCTCCTTGCTTGTTTCCTCCCTCCTTTGATAGAGCTTTGCCACTCCTTCCTTACTTGTCCTACTTCAAAGAACACCTATAGAGTCAAAGCAACATAATACCATCAAAGCATAGATATCTATAACCATAAAAAATAGAGGATCAGATGTATATTAACCATACAAATGCATATATCAATACAAGATTTAGAGATATATAAGAATATGGAGGAAAACTCAAATAGGTTTATTGATAGAAGTACTAGAAGAGAGGATTATAGCCCATTGGCCTGACCCAGTGCCATCCTCCCAGCATGAAAGCCCTCTTCACCTCATGAAAAGTTAGATCACCCAATACTATGATGTTTCACAGAGAAACCAACAACACTTCCTTACAAGATACAAAATTCCAGCCTCTGGATCTCTAAGATGAGGGATCCATATATAGATATTTGCAGGTGGGTGAGTATGCTTCTGGGATTTTGATTAGTGTCATTTTTCTAAGAGGTCTTGGTTCCACTTGGATATTCCATGATCTCTTACTCATCGCTAGGCGAATTCAGAGAGGCAAGTGTCAAATGGGCAGTTTCTAAAAGATTCTCTGGGTTTCCATCTAGCCAACTACCTCTGTCATTTGTCTTCTCTTGCTCATTGCACCCTAAAGAAGGGCTTTTCAGTATGCATCACACCCTTAGCACTGAATAGTCTGTATGGTCCAGTTTTGACCAGTTTTGAGTAGTTTTTCAGGGAGAAATTCTGTGAGATGATGTAATCAACTGACCTTGTTCCTTTAGGGTATGAAACAACACTTTTAAGGGCTTAGAAGCCCTTGGTTTATGGACATATGCGATTGGTGTTGTAGTGCCCAAATATGTCTATAACAGTTGCCCCCTAAAGCATGAGGTCGTAAATCTTCTAATGTGAGGTGAAATGCTTTATCATGAGGATCCAAGGTTTTTCAAACTGGAAGGTGACCTATAATAATATACAACACAATACATTATCTTCATAATATTTTCATGATCTAGCTGAGGCGGTCATTCCCATGCTCAACTTTATAAATTCACTTTCATGTACATATGATAGACAACCGTCTATGTGATAGACTGATGATTCTGGTATAGGCATCATCCTTTGGCTTGGATGATTATCTATGCAGCTATGATGTACATTCGATGTATTTATTTTCTCAAATATATCGTAGCCCAGATAGATGAAACTAGATTTGGGGTCTTCAAACTCGTTCAATTTGCGCCTGAAGTACAAGTCGATCCATGTGAAAAGATGCTCTGATGTCGAACAAGGAAAGACATCACCTAATTACCAGCCAATGATGTAAGCTGTTAACAGGCGCGAAAGGAATCACCAATAATGATCATGACCCTCAAGGTATTGTAGTACAATTCACGTGGTGTGAATACATGAGTCGATGTCGAACACCACATAAAATCTTTCGGTTGAAGGTCATTGATGTAAACCTATTGCCGGAAGTGAGAAACTTGCCATTGAGGCATGCAAGATTCAAAGTACTAAAAGGGTTGTTCCTAAGTCAATTTCTTGGATAATGAGTTGATGTCAACAAGAGTGACCCGTCGTAGGAGGGATTTAATGAATCCCACATCTAAGACATGAAATGAAGCAAATTACTTTTTGGAGGTGAAAATGATCTAATAATACAAGGTTTAGGGTGGAAGTCATGAAAGAATGAAGCGTGAAGGTATTGCAACGGATGAGATGTTCGCTGGGTTGGTGAATTCTTTTAGCAACTTCTCTTGAACATATCGGTGACACTGAAATGGATTGGTAGCGTTAACCCCAAAAATGGATTGTACGTAGGACCAATGGTGATATGACCGGTGAACAGAATAACCCAACCCAACTCAATCATGGTGATGGAGTGAAAGTGTCATGTTCAAGAGCAACCTGCTACCAATAAAGTTCTTCAAGTTTTCTTCCCAATTTTTCCCCAGTCATTTCTGACCCGTAGCTCTTTATTTTTGTTAGGCTTGAGGAGGATAACATATCCTTGTTCTATAGTTTTCACTTCGGGAAAACCTGTCGCTATGTTTTAGCAAGCCTAGCGATAGTGAAACTCGCTCTTGTCTGCATGGACAAGTTTGTCACTATTGTTTTAACGAGTTTAACAACAAGGATAACTCAGTCCTTCTCAATTTTAAAGAGTCTGAGAAGAGACAGAAAGGAAACTCCAGTAATTATTTTTCGTAGTATAATCCCTTAAGCCTAAAAAATTATAAAATAATATGAAAGGAATGACTTTTTTATAGTTTTAATGAGCCAAACAAGACAAGTACTCGATCCTTTTGTGTAATGATCCCTCAGGCCCAAAAAGATTAAAATCTAGAGGAGGGATAGCACTTCCAATCACTTTAACGAGCTGGAGAGGCCAATTGCTCGGCAATCTTTTCATATTTTATGAGTAAGACGAGAAGAGCTTAAAGGAGACTCATTTTTTGAGGAATGAGTGATTTTTTTGGATAGCAGCTGGTTCCACGTAAGGTTTGGAACTTTTCAATCATGGCAGTGTAAAGAAGATGGCTAATAGAATCACTCATCGTAGTTATTCCTCAAAAGGGGTAAACAATCAAATGGAGGTGTATGATTGGCTATAAAAGAGTGGAGGTGATGGTAAGAACATGACCAAGGCTCAAAAGCTAATAATTATGCGATCTCAATGGTTATTTACCGAAGGATGGGTTTATTTTTTAGTGAGCTTATACACTAGGGGAACATATGCTCATTGCTAGGTTTATTTTTTAACGAGCTTGAACTTCGCGTAAACCTGCTCATGCCAGTGGTATAATAAGGATATCTCTCATCAGTAGGTTCATTTTTTAGGGAGCTTGCCCCATGTGCAACTTTGCTCCCAAGCATTTTGTTATTGGGAAGACTAGTGTCCATTCAGAGCTGCTCGTCCCACTAAGACAGGTAGCAATCTTACAAACAAAAAAACTAAACTTACTTGCATTTTCCGTTATGAGAGATAGATGAGAGACAAGCAAAGAGTACCAACCTCAGTCTTTTGATTAGCTCCTTGCTTGTTTCCTCCCTCCTTTGACAGAACTTTGCCACTCCTTCCTTACCTGTCCCGCTTCAAAGAACACCTGTAGAGTCAAAGCAGCATAATACCATCAAAGCATAGAGATCTATAACCATAAACAATATAGGATCAGATGTATATTAACCATACAAATGTGTATATCAATACAAGATTCAGAGATATACAATAATATGGAGGAAAATTCAAATAGATTTAATGATAGAAGTAGTAGAAGAGAACATTATAACCCATTGGTCTGACCCAACACCATCCTCCCAGCATGAAAGCCCTCTTCACCTCATGAAAAAATAGATCACCCAACACTATGATGTTTCACAGGGAAACCAACAATACTTCCTTACAAGATACAAAAGTCCAGCCTCTGGATCTCTAAGATGAGGTATCCATATATAGATATTTGCAGGTGGGTGATTCAGCTTCTGGGATTTTGATTAGTGTCATTTCTCTGATAGTTCTTGGTTCCACTTGGAGATTTAATGATCTCTTACTAATCCCTAGGCGAATTCAAAGAGGCAACTGTCAAACGGGTAATTTCTAGAAGATTATTTAGGTTTCCACCTAGCCCACTACCTCTACCATTTGTCTGCTCTCGCTCATTGAACTCTATAGAAGGGATTTTTAGTATGCATCACATTTTCTGCATGTAGTAGGTGAGATGCCTCACACCCTTAGCACTGAGCAGTCTGTATGGTCCAGTTTTGATCAGTTCTGAGTAGTTTTTAGGGAGAACTTATGGGATATGATGTAATCAGCTGATCTTATTCCTTTAGGGTATGAAACAACACTTTTAAGGGCTTAGAAGCCCTTGGTTTATGGACATATGATATTGGGGTTGAAGTGCCCAAATATGTGTATAACAGAAAGGCTTCCTGCATAGAGAGGTGAAGCATGCGACTCCACTTTGGTACTGACTAGGCTCGTTAGAAGTGGAGCGATGTGTGTGTTATTGTGTGACTCCATTGGGAACTATCCAGGCCTACTGGTAGTACAACAACACTAGAGATGACAACTTATACTCTGAAAATCTTCTACTCGTGAGCAAAACTATCCTTCTCGAATTCGAAACGCTGAGATCAAGCTGAATTTTTTATTGTGTTTAACTGAGCTGGAAAGGGATGAACCATTCATGTCCACATGGTAAGTGGGGAAGCTGAAGTAACCCAAACAACGATTGAATACTCCCTGAAATACCAAGGCCCTATAGTAGACATGACCTAGAATAGAGAAGTTGTAGTTCTACTAGTGTGTCACCAAGTGTTGTAGCGACTACAACCACCCTCCAAAATTTTGGCCTGCACCTAATTTTGGAGCCTCCCTTCAGAGTTTTGCTTGTTGACTACATAACCCCAAGTTCACTCCATGAGCATGTGTAAGTCTTTGCATTCGCCTTGCTTGTGCATTTCATTCAAGTTCTGCATGTTGGTGTCTAACTCATGCTTGCGACCATGTTCTATTTATGCCTAAAGTCTTCTCTTCGTGTGTACTTATTGTGTCGACTATGAAAGCATCTGCTGCACTCACACAGGGAGACACATTCACTATCACACAAGTGTCATCACGGTCAATCAACAATCAATAATGAGTGTCATGCTTGTCGCTTGCACCATTGGTCAGTCATGTCGAACATGTGTGTGTGGGGTGTTCGAGTTGTCTCATCATCGAGTCATGTGAGTGTGTGCTTGCATGATCATCTATGCATCTTTCGATCATTCACACACTTAGTCATTATGTGAAAGTTTTGACAAATAGACTCCCCTTTGATAGTCATACCATCACCTCGCCATCAACTTAATTGACTGTGACCCAAAGTAGTTCATAAGCACTAAGCAATTGTTTCCAAGCTGCTCGGATTGCAAGCAATTCAATCAGATCTCATGCTGGCCACCCAAATGGTCAAACACGACAACCTCCCCACGACTGACTCCCCTCCAAAATTGCATAAAGGCTACTGACCTTGCTCGCTTGGATGACTGAGGAAATTGTGTAGAAAGGCCAGACAGACACCAAGTCCCCATATCCATCTCCCCCAGAAAATTGCGCAGTTTCATGATGAAGCCTTCTGCTACCCATCGGACTCAACTCACAAATTGCATAGAGATGATTAGCATGCTGGCCTCACAGCCTCAGTGCACTTCCCCTTGCCAGCAACTCCTAGCAGTAGACTGCTAGCTCCTCAGTTTTTGCTTCCAGTGACCTAGCAGCCAACTGCTAGTTCCCTATGGGAACTGCACAATTTTGGCTGCCATTTACCCAACAATTAATTTCGAATTCCCTCTGGGAACTGCATAGTTTTGGCTACCAGGCTCTAGGGCAGTTTCTCCTAAAAACTGTGCAATATTTTCCTTCTAACCCTCCTTGCAGCTCGAACTATTCCTCCAAAAATTGCACAAATTTGGCCTTCCAGCCCCTACTACCTACTCGTATTGGAAACTGCGCAGATCCTGCCTGCCTTGCCTTCCTATAACCTAGCTATCCCTCCCAAACTTTGCACAATTTTTCCTTGCAGCTGAGCCACAGCCTGCCGATAGTCACTATCGACTTGGATTGTCCATCTCCACCACTCAGTGACTCTTGCACAGTTTTCATCAGCAGTGTCAGAGCCATCATCCCGTATCACAACTTTTCTGCCTCTCTCGGTCACTTGCATCTGAGATGACCATTTGTCACAGTAGACTAGGAGGTTTTTGATTTGGTGTTGTCTTGTCATGACTGACTATAGGTATAGGTACACTAACAAACATGGTGCGATGACGAGTAGGATGAATGAAGGGATCACGTGCAGAAGGATAGGTTCACCGACAAATGAACTAAAGATGCCTGTAAAGAGATTTTCTCATGAATGGATGATGATGCAAAGATGTGTTCGCATAAAAACAAATGAGAAAAAATGCAAGATGTGCTCAGAGACGAATGAACGAAAAAACATTCACCTTTTGCGAACATATGAGTGAGTCAAGCCTTCCAATATGCAAGCAAGGAAAAACATGTGAAAGATTCATCAAGCAAACCAAAGTCCATTGAAGACATCGGTCACTTTTCCATGTGGAGGTGAAGTTGTGGTACACGATGAAGACATCCATCACCCAACACCACTATAGCTCAACATGCGCTCCAACAAAATCACAAATGTACAAGCATTGTCATGTCGAGTCATGTTGCCCTCACCTCTACTATGGGCTATGTTGTCAATCAATGTAATGTAACATGGAAGTTAAAGAGACCCACTTGTTGTGGTAAGAGTCATGTAAAGTGGAAGAATCATGGAATTCAAACAGTCATGAGGGTAGTTGAATAGCCATAAGGGTCAGTTTCACCCTAGGCTATAAATACCTCCTCATTTGTACATGCAAAGGACTTTTTCACCACAACTCCTCCCACATAGATGAGAGAGTTTGTAAGGTTTGCTTTGAGGAGTAAGTAGTGGCTCCAACGGCCCTCACACGGGGTTAGTGATCTATGGTTTAACGACGTGTCAAGGAACTTTCACTTAATTTATAAGCCTGGTAACATGCCAACACATTTTCACACATGTATTGTAATTGTTGTAAGAATAATATTTAACACTTAAGATGCATGTTGCTTTAACCTATGTTCTACATCTGAATTATTTCACTTGTTGTGATACATCATCTATTAATGGAAATGTGTTGTCTATGATGTTAATGCTATCTCACCCATGTAGAATACTCTTTTGGACACCAAATAGACCTTTCACATAAAACTTGTTGTAATGATTGTTACACTCGTTTGGACTCATCCGTTGAGTGTTGTACGAGTTATCTTACCTTGTGTGTTGTGACTAGCCCACCCCTGTAGACTGCTCATCCATAATTCATGCATGTCCTATTGTGTTGTGTGTTCCTAGCCAAGTTGGGACTTCATCCCAACCAACTTGAGACTCACTCCCACCCTCTCCCTCTACAGTGAAAGAACCATTGACACAAGTGACACTTACACTCACAAAGCATGTGAACCTCACTTCTCGAAGACAAAGGTAACCACTCTCTTGTGATGACAATGAAGAGTTGAGGAAAATCCTTAAGACATGGAAATCGGGCCATCGTACCGAATGGGACTCCCACACCAAATGGTGTGAGGTCTATTTGGGACTTCATTCTGGGGTGATCGCCTGAAGGTTGGCAGCTCTAGCACCACCAACATTTATGGTGATAGAGGGAGGGAAACCAATTGTATATGGATGAAATTCCCCTCACACTCATTCATTAACCATCTAGTCAAAGTAGTAACTCGCACTCCCTACCATGCACACATGACTCTACAGTTGGTTACTCACCTCCCAGAATTGAACACAAGATTCCATATCAACACCTGCACTCCATCCGTCCCATCACTCACTAGTTCATGAAAGAAATAGAGCTGATTCCAGGCATACAAAATATTCCATACACTTCACATAAGTCAAAAGCCACTACCACTAGAGTTTTTGTATCATCGGTGGAAGAAGCAGTACTTGCCACAATTGAAGGTCTGGGAAAAGCCATTGAAGATGGAGAGGATCCTCCAGTCTTCTAGCAAGCCAAACAATACATTCTTGTGATATTGGGATTAGACTCTGGTATAGGAGGCGGAGGGGAAGGAAGTAGAGGAGGTGGAGGGGAAGACAACGGAGGAGTCGGAGGTGGAGATGAACCAACCAACTGAGAGTCGGAACCATCAGGCTTCGTAGGAGAGGAAGAGGATGAAGAAGAAGAAGAGATTGCTAACTCGAATCTTAAATGGATGACTCAAGGACCATTGTCACTCCCAACTGTTCTGTATAAGATGCTGAAGCGAGTGGAGAGAATGAACATCAAGTTCAGCATTGACAACACGTGAAGGTAGAAGACCGTTTAGACAACTTCTACCTACATCTTTAGACTCTTGAGGTACGTTATGATGATGTAGCATGTAGATTGTTCCCATGTACCTTGGATGATCATGTAGCTTCTTGGTATCACAACCTTACACCAAACTCTATAGATAACTTGATTGCACTCAAACGCATGTTCCTTGAGAAGTTCGTTGTTGACAAGACCCTAGATATGGTACTCAAAGAGTTGGGAAGCCTCAAGATGGAGGGAAAAGATAAAGTGAAATATTTCAATCAGATGTTTGCGTGTATACTAAACAAGTTCGCAACAGACACTAAACCTCATGACTCCATCACCATTAATTACTACACGTCTGCACTGCCAAACAACATCGTGCAGTTCTTCAAGCGAGCTGTGAAACTAAAACGATTGGAAAACTGTGAAGAGGCCATCATTGTCGAGAAATACCTATGTGGAGTTGGAATCATCAAGGATGACGAATCAACAAAAGACTCCAAGGATGCGAGCAAGGAGTCCCAAGAAGTGGCGACTAATGGTAGAGACAGGGAGGCGACCGATATTGAGACCCTCACTCCTCTTGTCAAGAGCTTCACCACTGAAGTGTTCAAACTCAAACAACATAAAGCAAACAAATTTGCAAGCAGTCACTAGCCCAGGTAGAGAAATAAAAGAAGCTCATCAAGCATCAACCAGTGGTTTCGAAAACTACGCAGAAGCCTGTGTTCCAACTCGAACAGTGTCTAGATGCTAAGCTATGTTCCTTCCATGAGGAAAATCACCTTGAGAACTCTTGCTCAGATTGGAAATGAGTCACAAATGCTTTATGTAGTCATAGACTCGATGCAGGAAGCAATATGCAAGAACAACTGGAAGACACTAATGATGATGAAGAAGTTGCACCTAATGAGCCATCAAGATCTAGGCATGTGGTGAACGCATATCAGTGCTCGCTAATGACGTCAAAGACCAACACCAAGAAACAACCCTGAAAGAAAACTAACCATTACAATATTAGAAGTGAAGGTGCTCCCCCTACACTTGGGGAGATGCAAGAAAAGATTAGACTGCTAATAAGGAAGGTTGTCCACCTGCTTCCCTAAGGTAGAAAACACAAAACAAGTCTTAGAAGACAGTGGCAGATAAGACTACATCCAAGAGCAGCAAGTTGCAAAACACTCCGTTGGACAACACAGACTTTCGTTCCAGCCCGGACACCTCTATAAGTCTACCACATCTGGACTACAACATTGTTGAAGACATGAAGAAAAATTGAGTGAGCATCAATTTGTTTGAGTTAGCTAAGATCGAGAGTCATTGATATATCATATCGCGCACAATTAGACAGATAAAAATGTACAATGTAACATCCACTAGCAAGGAAGAAAAAGCACCTCCCGAATCACTATCCACTGTGCTCAACACACTCTGGATGGAAGAAGAAAACTCGGGTTGCCCTCCATTCCTACTCTCGTTTGAAAGTTTTAACTATAATGTACACAACTATTTGGTTGATTCTAGTGCAGCAACCAATGTCATGCCACTCTACATTTCTAAGAAGATCAACACATAATGGAGCGAAACATCCACAAGAATCATCCAACTCGATCAAACATCAGCACCAACCATTGGTGAGTTGCAATACTTGAGCATCTAACTATCTCATCATAGTTGAGTCCACAAATGCATCAACATAGTTGTTGTGGACATGTCGGAAGCATATGGTCTATTACTCAGTAGAGACTAGTCCAGAAATTTCGATGGATATTTTGCTACAGACTGGTCTGACATGTGGCTTCCATGCAAGGGAAAATGCAATGAAATCCGAGTGTTATCCAAGATGTATATGAAACAGAATTCCACTACCCTCAGTGATGAGAATGAACCATTGGCCTTCGCAAAATTCATTTTTGGAAACTACCTCATTGAAATTACATTAGAGTGTTATCCTACATGGCCAACTCCAACCTCATCAGACATGCAGTTGGGACTCCTTCCTTGCCCAACTGATGGTAATGAAACTTGTACAGTTCATTGTACCAATAGTAACAGTAGTACTAGCAAGCCAAACAGTCCATGTATAGACCACCTGTTGGCCACAGATTTTGATGGATCAAAGACACATGATGGCTTAAGGACCAGTTGTATCTTAGTTATCCAAAACAATAGACAATGCATGATCTCAAGCTACTTGATGTTTGAGTGCACCAACAACATTGCTAAGTATGAAGCACTGATGCCGAGCTTACAAAGGAACACCACTACAAAGGAAAAAAGAAACCTAGAAACCTATCATGATCTCAAGATAACGAATCTCGATACAATCTACATACCGCAATAGTGACAAGTCTTTTATAGCTTGACTAAACATTACCGGAATGGGTCTGCACGAGCAGATGATGACTTGAATACACACTACATGCGAGCAATCCAACACGGGATTCCTGGTGAAGGAGGAGATAATATATTGCAGCAAAGACCAGGTAACGCACACATGTTGTTTGGACTCCTTACACAAAAAATATTGACTAACATTTTGGATGGTTGGATTACTTGCAAAGTTCGTCATCATACTTGGTTTTCCAATTTAAATTTTGCACGTAAGAAATCTAGGAAAATCCTCCTATGCATTCATTTCAAAAACTTGAACCATTCTTGGAATAAAAACAACTACCCCATGCCATCATCCGAGCCCAGATTGCATACAGTACTAGAAACAATGGTGTTGTCTTCACTTAAAGGTCTTTTCGAATGCCACCATGTTTCGGTAGTGGAGCCCGGTGGACTTGCACTGGTCTACGAAAAGCTCAACCCACACACATATCACTTGCAATCACTTGATTGGAGGATTGAAAACCTTCCTCTCAATGGCCAAGATCTCAGGCATTACCTTCAATAGGCCGGGCCACACCCGTGCTAGGTACATAGTCTGCTTGCTGCTTGTTGTTTTCATCTTGTTTGCTTTGCTTATTATATTTGTTTTGCTTTGTTTGATTTTTCTTACTATTTTTGTTCGCGTTTGTTTAGTTGTTTGAAATATTACTATTTTTTTTGTTGGAAATAATTGTTGCCAACTGCTACATTCTGCTTTCTGAGTAGAGTATGTGGCTAAAATTTGAAGAAACATGTGACACTATAGCACTTGGCTAGTCTTATGTCCATCTTCTCTCTACCTGGTTGTAACCTTCGTCCAATGAAGTCTTGATGGAAAATACGAACTATCTGTAAGAAATGTTTTGGTCTGACCATGAACCTATGTCCACACTACGAAGCCCCATGCCTATACTTAGCCTTCTACTCTATGTGTTCAAGCTCATCCAACTAGTAGAAATGGAGAAGGGAAAATATAAATGAGAAAACCTATGTCATAGGTCTTACATGCTTCTCTAGAAGAACAACCTCTTCTGCTCTTAATAAGTCGGGATCCCTCTTCCACCCCAAAAATAAATAAGTTCCTATGCACATTCCTCTTAAAAAAATACAAAGGCAAAAGAAGAGAAAGGCTTCCTGCGTAGAGAGGTGAAGCATGCAACTCCACTAGGGTATTGACCAGGCTCTTTGGCAGTGGAACGATGTGTGTGTTCCTACGTGACTTCGTCGGGGTACTGTCCAGGCCTGCTGGCAATGGAGAAACACCAGAGATGAAAACTTATCCTCTGAAAATCTTCAACTCGTGATCTAAACTACAGTTCGTGATTTCGAAACACTGAGATCAAGCTTAACTTTTGATTATGTTTGACTAAGTTAGCAAAGGGTGAACCATGCATGTCCATGGGGTAAGTGGGGAAGATGAATTAACCAGCACATTGATTCAATACTCCTCAAAATACCAAGGCCCTGTGTTAGACATGAACCAAAAAAGAGAAGCTGGAGTTCTAGCAGTGCGTCGCCAAGTGTTGTAGTGGCTACAAACACCCTCCAAAAATTTGGCCTACACCTAATTTTGAGCCTCCCTTGAGAGTTTCACTTGATGTCTACACACCCCAGGTTCACTTCGTGAGCCCGTGTAAGTCTTTGCATCCGCCTTGATTGTGCATTTCATTCAAGTTCTACATGTTGGTGTCTAATTCATGCTTGAAACCATGTTCTACTTATGCTCAAAGCCTTCACTTCGTGTGTAGTTGTTGTGTCTGCTATGAATCATCTATCACACTCACACAGGGAGTCACATTCACTCTCACACAAGCATCGTCATAGTTGATCAATGATCAATAATAAGTGTTGTGCTTTTTTCTTTCACCATTGGTCAGTCATGTCGAACATGTGTGTGTGGGGTTTTTGAATCGTCTCGTCATCAAGTCATGTTAGTGTGTGTTTGCATGATCATATATGAATCTTTTGATCATTCCCACACTTAGTCATTTTGTTGAAGTTTTGACAACCAGAATCCCTTCTGATAGCCCAACCATCACCTTGCCATCGACTCGATCGACTATCACCCATAGTAGCACAGAGTCCCTAAGTAAGTTTTTCCAAGATACTCTGATTACATGCAATTCAATGAGATCTCATGCTGGCCACCTGGACAATTGGACCCGACAGCCTCCCCGGGACTAACTCCCCTCCAAAATTGTGTAGAGGCTACTGACCTTGCGCACTCAGCTGACTGAGGAATTTGTGCAGATAGGGAATACTCACACCAAGTGCCCATCCCAATCTCCCTCAAAAAATTGTGCAGTTTTCCCAGTCATTCATCCGGACAGTTGATTGGTTAGTCATCCAAGAAATTGCCTAGCTTTCATGAGCAGGCCTTCTACTGCCCAGCAGTCTGCTCAGATCAAAAATTGTGCAAAGATTATTAGTAGGCTTGCCTCATAGTGCGAGTGTAATTCCCCTCACTAAGAGATCCTAGCAGTAGGCTTCCAGCTCCTCCCAGGAAATGTGCAGTTTTTGCTACCAGTGACCCAGTAGCCAACTGTCAGTTCCTTCCAGGAATTATGTAGTTTTGGCTACGAGTAACCCAGTAGGAGACTGCTAGTTCCCTCTTGGAATTGCATAGTTTTGGCTACCAGTGACCCAGTAGCAAATTGCTAGTTCCCTATGGGAATTTCATAGTTTTGGCTACAAGGCTCCTGGGAAGTTCCACCCAGAAACTGCACAATCTCTACTTGTTGACCCTCCTTGCAGCACGGCTTGTTCCTCTAGAAAATTGTGCAAATTTGGACATCCTACCCCTACTCCCCACTTGTTCCAAAAACTGCGCAGATCTTGTCTACCTTGTCTTCTTGTAGCCTAGATTGTCCCTCCCAAAATGTGCACAATTTTCCCTTCCAAGTGAGTGAGACCCCATAGATAGTCACTATCAACTTGGATTGCCCATCCCATCACTCAGTGACTCTTGTGCAGTTTTCATTAGTAGTGTCCAGAGTCATCTTCAAACATCACAACCTTGCTGAATCTCCTAGTCACTTGCATCTAAAATGATCATATGTGATGGTAGACTAGGAGGTCCTGGATTTGATGTCATCTTGTCATGAGTGACTGCAAGTACAGGTACACCAACAAACATGACACAACAACGGATGGGATGAATGAAGGGAACGCTTGCAGAAGGACAAGTTCATCGATGAATGAATGAGTGATGCATGCGAAGAGATGTGCTCATGAATGGATGATCATGCAAATATGTATTCATAGATGAATGAACTTACAAACATGCAAGATGTGTTCACGGACAGACAAATGGACAAACATGCACATTTTGTGAATAGATTATCCTGTCAAGCCTTCCAATATCCAAGCAAGGAATAACATGCCAAATCTTCATCAAGCAAACCAAAGGTCATCAAAGACTCTATACACTTTGCCATGCGGAGGTGAATTTATAATGAGCCATGAAGACATCCATCACCCAGCAGCGTTGTAGCTCAACATGCACTTGAGTAGCAACACGAATGTACCCGCACTATCATGTCGATTCATGTCGCCCACACCTTTGCTATGGGCTATGTTGTCAATCAATGTAATGTAATGTGGAAGTCCAAGAGACCCACTTTTTGTGCAAAGAGACATGTAAAGTTGAAAATTCATGAAAGTTAAATAGTCATGACGGTAGTTGAACAACCACAAGGGCTAGTTTCACTCCTGGCTATAAATACCCCCTCATTTGTACATGCAAAGGATCTTTTCACCTCAGCTTCTCCCACATAGCCAATAGAGTCTATAATCTTTCCTTTGAGGAGTAGGTAGTGGCTCCAATTCCCTCACATAGGGTTAGTGATATATGGTGTAACAATGTGTCTTGGAACTTTTGCTTAATTCAGAAACCTGCTAACAGGGTAGCACGTTTTCACATATGTATTGTAATTGTTGTAAGAATAATATTTAACACTTGTGATGCATGTTTCTTTAACATGTGTTCTACATCTGAACTATTTGACTTGTTGTAATACGTAATATATTAATGGAAATATGTTGTATATGTTGTTAATGCTATCTACTACTCTTCTGGGC
This sequence comes from Pinus taeda, assembly GCA_000404065.3. Lineage (NCBI taxonomy): Eukaryota > Viridiplantae > Streptophyta > Pinopsida > Pinales > Pinaceae > Pinus > Pinus taeda. Next base: position 32,166 of record APFE030587603.1, on the reverse strand, counting down.
ACCAGACATACCTTTCACATAAAACTTGTTGTAACAACCATTGCACTCATTTGGACTCATCTGTTGAGTGTTGTACGTGTTATATTACCTTGTGACTGCCACATCTGTGTGGACAGATCCTTTGGAAGTTGTGTACATCTTGTTGCATTGTGTGTTCCTAATTGAGTTTGGACTTCATCCCAACCAACTTGGGACTCACTCCCACCCTCTCCCTCTATAGTGAAAGAACCATTGACAGAAGTGACACTTACACTCACCAAGCATGTGAACCTCAGCTCTCAAAGACAAAGTTGACCACTCTCATGTGATGACAAGAAATATTTGAGGCAAATCCTTAAGACAATGGAAACTAGGCCATCATACCGGATGGAACTCCCACAACAAATGATGTGAGGTCTAGTTGGGACTTCATACCGGGGTGATCCCCTGAATGTTGGCAGGTCCAGTACCATCAACAGTACCCTAGTGATCATAATGGTGAGTATGCCTATGTATGTTAGAGCGATGCGTAGGTTCTTACCTCTCATCTTATCACCCAACGATTTTGGACTAGGAACACTCTATGATCAAACAAACAACTTGGCTGACTGTATCATCAACTACCATCCCCAGAAACGACACCAAAATATAATGTTGTTTTAATAAATCCTAATTGACCAAGACTGAAACCATTTAATTGTCAACCTAGGTTAGTTCTTATTGTTTCAATGGAGTTTGCACTATCTGTGGTGATACCCTACAAGCAAGAATGAAAATAGGAAACAGTAAAGAATGTTGCTTAATCAATTGTAGAAATTAAAACAATCCACAAAAATGGAATCAGACTTCACGATTACCAGAGGAAGGGTGCGCCACACACTGAACTAGTAACTACACCAACTAGTCAACTACCATATGTCTTAATCAAATAAGTGTAACAACATAACATAATTATGGAATTGAAGCACAGTAACAGTAGAAAATCATACAATCAATAAAATAAAGAATAATATATAGCTACTTCTACCGCTGCAATCCCTGCTAAAGGGGAGGGCCTTTCCTCGCTAGCAGGGGAACATGAGTAAATATGAGATTAGTTAAAGAATCAAATGAGAAATAGTAACGACATCACCAAAGTGTCTTCAATATTAAAATAATTAAAAGTTACAAGATCAAAATAACAGTGCTCTCTATGTCATCCCCGTACATGAGATATTAAGTTTCTCTTATAGTTATTACATACCAAAAATTAGGAATAGATCAGTCATGAGAATCTCATGATTCTCATGTTGATTATAAAATAGAAATCATTACAACCTGCTCCTAGATACAAATTCTATTCAAATATATTGGGTAAGATCAAAACCATTTGGATCTATTACCTTCTAAATAAGCAATTTGTAACTCCTGGTAGTTGTTGCATGGAATAATACCCACGACTTTACCAGCTACAGTTCAATGGCATCCTGTAGTCAAATGACGATTTGGGATGTAACAACAATCATTAGGTAACAACATCCTTGTAACAACATCCAAGGTGTAACAACGGTCACCTTTAATAGCACGGGTGTAACAACAACACCTGCAACAACATACAAAGTGTAACAACAATTTTCTCCACCTTGCTCTAAGACCAATCAACGTGGCTTTCTCACTCCATAACCTTGTTCTCACAAGAAACACTTGAAATAGAGGAGAGGATCCAAAAGAGTTCTCCAATGCTTACCCCAGTTAGCCACAAAAAGGAATATTGCATCATTATATTCAACAAAGATGGTAAAATAACATGATGACGAAATAGGTTGTTTATAATAAAAAAAAAATGTGACTGGCATGTGAAGTTTTCATTGGCCTGGAGGGAAAGAGGATCAAAATTGGGGAAAGAAAGCGTAGGAAATAGATATAAAAACCACACCTAATAGATATTTGTCTCTAGCGATGTGATCGTTGACTAAAACCTACGGGTTTTGGTCTAACGACAATTGTGATTCCCAACAAGTGGTTTCAGAGTGTAGGTCATGAGTTCGATATACACCGAGCTTGCATTGGGGAGGGAATTGTTGGACATTGGATAAACCAATGTTCCCCATGTGTTTCACGACATGGACTAACTTCCTCTCTGGGATACTTATCTTTAGGGATGTGATTGTTGACTAACACCTACGAGTTTTGGTCAAATGGAAATCATGATTCCCAATAGTTTTCTCCACTATGGTAGTAGATATAGGTTGGGAAACCATAACTGATTTAGTCATGCTTAAGTATCCTAAAGAAGATTGACAAGGGAAACTTCAAGGTGAGTTGAAAGGAAAAGAATCAAAAAAATTATGTTGAAATGGAGTATGAGGAGAAAGAAAAGGATGGGCCTGATAAAAATGAGCCCCTTCTTGAATAAGAGATGAGGGTTGTTTCTCTTCCAGTGGAATCTCTTCGATACTCACAAGACCAGGTCGAATGGGTTCACCGTCGGGTCCAAGATATACATTTTGGGTTTGTGTCTGAGATAGAGGAAGATAATGGGAAGGTCTTGAGGTAATAGGTGTAGTTAGATGATGTACCTCAAGTTGTATAAAATCAGTTTGAATTGTCTAAAATTTAGTGAAGTCAGGTTCAATAACCTCAGGTAAAGAGATTTCAGGTGCTTCAGTTTTATCTGTGTTAGAGTGACTAGCTAATGGAGAGGTAATCTCAGGAATTGTATTCATAACAAAAGATGATTTTCGTGGATATATCTGAAATGGAGGAATAGAAGAAATAGCTTCGGAAGTACTAGATTCAATAGTCTATATTTTCTTATGATTCTAACGATACCTAGGAGCTTCCTCAGGTGGAAGAGGAGGCTTATTTCTATGCATGTGATGGGGTAAAGGGTTTTTCTTTCCATGTTGGATTAATAAATTTTAACAATTAACACAAAAAATAAATCAAAGAGGGTAAACTAGGCATTGATTTACCAACCAACTGTGAAATGCAATATACAACCTTGGATTTATGTACGAGTAGGAAATCTCCCTGAATGTTGTGTTCGTTGTATCATAGTGTACAAAGCATTCGACTTAGTTACCTATGGTGAGGATAGAAACCTGTGGTGAAATTCCAAAATATACTCAACAAAACATGGAAGTGCAGTACGTGTTAGTGTTGTCTAATGCATAACCGTATGAAGAGAACATTCCCTGATCTGAAACTCACCCTTGGGTGACCTCAGTTAATTAATTATTGAATGAAGGTATTATAAAGTCATGTGTTGTTGTGTTTCTATGTTATTTTAGGCAACGAATCGATTAGATTTCAAAATACACAAACACCAGAAAATGTAAAACAACAAGAGAAACACATTAAGCAAATACAAGAACACAACAATTAATAAGGAGTTCACCCTATCCTCCAAGGCTACGTCTCCAGTCCAGCTTTCAGTGGTGGCCTTATTTTAGTTTGTCTTAAAGCAGAGAATTACAATGAGGAGCTCAATCTGAGTTTCCTGAAAGAGAATTGCTTGGTAGGGTGGTTCTTGGATTCCCCAAGCCACTATAGTGCACAGACTCTTTGTCTTACTAGCTCTTGACCTCTCTGGTCTTTAATGGGAGGAGCCCAATGTGGTGCTCAATCCTCGATAGATCCTCTCAGGGATTGCTCGATGTTGCCTTATTTTGTAGGTCAGCTCAACCCTTTGTCTTTTTGCTCTTTGCTTTACTATCTCTTCTTTTCTCTGCCTTTGTCTTCTTCTCTCTGGTTCTTCCTCTTAGTGTCCTTTTCGTGTCTTTTGTTCTTTGTTCATGGCTTTAAAGCTAGTCGCTCTCATGACTACTCATTTCCTCTTCCGACCCTGTCGGATTGCCTACTATTGCTCTCTTGGAGTTCCTTGTCTTGGCATCATCATCAATGGCTCACAGGGAGTGGCCACTTGTCCTCCTATGAACTGCACCAACTCTTCCTCATCGGTTCGGTTCTTTGGTTACGTCGGGAAATGACATGTCTGCCATCTTAGCGGTCAAATTAGACCTCAAATCCTTATACATTACAGCTCAGTCCCCTATCAAATCGATTTCTTTCATCAGTCGCATTCTCAACCATTAGATCTAGAGCCCTTAGATCTGATATCATTTGCTCATTTCGTGTGGTTGACTTGCTCGACCGTTTGCGTGTGATGAGCGGAAGTTTTCTCTCTCCTTCGCCTACCACATGTTGGGCGGTGAATGGAATCACTAGGTTTTCGCCAAATCCACTTACTGCCTAAGGGTGCCCACCTTTAGCCTTTAGTGCTCTAGCGTGGGTCCCGCCTTTAGCCTTTAGCGCTTTTCCCCACGGTTTCCTCGGCTTCCATGTAACCGAGTGCTTAGGGCCTTTCCTTCTCAAGGGGTTTTTTCCAGTGATGTGCGATTATCAGAATGGCCTCCTTTTCCCAATCTGGGCTTCCCAAGTGCCAGTTTCACCTCCTGCGCGGTCTCCATGGGTCTCGGTTAGCGTGCTTTGTGTTCGCATTATTGCACAGGTTTAGCACCATGGCACAGGTGTTGTCCTTGATGGCAACTCACTTTGATGACAGATCACATTTCAAGCTCTTAGAATGAAGGAAATCATATATACACAGGTTCACCTTAACGAAGCCACGTATACATGCAGGTTAGACTTTCCAAAGTCGCATATCCGTATACACACACTTTCATGCATGGGAAAGCGCGTACATGTGGGAAAACTTATTTTTGGTCCATGGTATTTTGTCCTTGGTATTTGGACCTATGGTTTTGGACCTTGGTATCTCATCTAATGTGTTGATCCCAAGTATTGGGTCCTTGGTATTGATTTGTTATGGTTTTGGGTTGTGGTATTGTGAAAGGCAACACTATAAAAGAGGAAGAAGATCATTAGGCAAAGTGAATCTTAATTATTGAATATTTGATATCATGCTAGATCTGGAATACTGGTGATTGGGTTATGGTGTAGATCTGGATCTGAATGAAGGAGGAACCTGAGCGCAAGAAAAAGGATAAGTTCTCTTGATGGGTCAAAATCTTAAATAGTGGTATCTCTATATGATTTTGATATGTGATATGTGGCGCATGCTTGATCTATAAATATGATAATATGGGTTAACTAATGTCTGAATGTTTGAAAGAATGAATTGTCCTTTATAGATCTGTACGCATGTTTAGTGAAGCGAAGGCGCATATACATGTTGTTTTTGTAAGTGAAATTAGCTTATACTCAGTTCGGTCTTGACACAGAAGTGTATGCACGCAGATTTCTAAATAATGAAGTAGCGTACATCTCTTGATTTATGTTCTAGATGCTTCTATTTATTGCTGCAGTGTTCTGGGTTTAGAAGTGGTGTGCGATTACTGTTACTGTGATCTGGGTACGGTTGTCAAAGAAGTTTTTATTTTGATTCAGTTTTGATTGGTGAAAAGGTGATTGGTTGATGCAGAAATTCTTGATGTTTGATTGATGTTCATGGATCCAGTTTAAAAATTTATGAAATGTGGTCCCTGGAAGCAAAGAGAAGGTTGTAGCCTTTTGCAGGTAGTAGCCTGCGTACTAGTATCCCAGCTAGTACAAGAGCTAAGGGGGTTGTAGCTCCCTTGCAAGAAAAGCTGGAGAACAAGAGAGGGTTGTAGCTCTCTGCAGGTAGTAGCCTACGTACTAGTAAAGGACTGCACCAGTACAGAAACATTGTAAAAGAAGTTTCTAAATAAAGGAAGATAAAGATGAATTGTAGCAGGTGGTTTTCACCCACATTGGGTTTCCACCTTATATCTTGTGTTCTTGTGTGTAATTGTCTTGTTCTCTGTTTCATTGTTTATGGCTACTGTTTGTTTGATTCTGATACATAGATTAATGATCAACATCTGTAAGATAAATTAAATTATAGGTCTGCATGGTATACGCGAGTTTCCTTATCTGTAGTTGCGTATATAGAAACTTTCCACTAACTGAAGTAGCGTATATGATCTAGGTTTGGAAAAGGAAATAATTGACTTGATAATACTGATTCACCCCCCCCCCCCCCTCTCATTATTATTTCCAATAATTGGTATCAGATCAGGTCCTTCAGAAGAAGCTTGATCGCTTGAAGGAAGATTTATCATCATGAGCAACTACGAGAGAGAAGCATCAATTAGGACAACAATTTTGATGGGACCAACTTCGTCTATTGGAAGGTAAGAGTTACAACCTATCTTCAATCTCTTAATACAGAAGTCTAGGATATCATAGATATAGTGTACACTTTTCCATCAGCAACTCCTATAGATCCGGCTGAGAAGAAGCAGTTTGAAACTAATGCAAACGTTGTCAATACTCTATTAGGATGTCTATCTCAATTAGAATTCATCAAGGTTATGCATTATAAAACCACAAAAGAAATATGGGACAAGATCGCTCGAAGCTATGAAGGAGATGAACAGGTAAAACGAGCAAAACTTCAAACCCTCACAATTTAGTATGAAAATCTCAGAATGTACAATGATGAAACTGTGGCTAACTATTTCCTACACATAGATGAGATTTCTAATTGTATGAAAATTTTGGGTGAAGAAATAAAAGAGGTTGTTGTGGTTGAAAAGGTTCTGAGATCTTTGCTTCTAAGTTTGAATCAAAAGTTTTTGCAATAGAAGAAAAGGAGAATCTATAGAAAATTACCATGTCGCGGCTACACGAAATTCTGACCGCTTATGAAATGAGGAAAGGGGGACCATCAGACATAAGAGAAGCTCCATTCAAGGCCTCAAGAAAAGAATATTCCTATGACTCAGGAAATATGTCAGAAGAAGAGGAAGAATAAAATTTTGTCAAGAACCTTCAACGGTGTGCTAGAAGATTCAGAGGTAAGTTACCTTTCAAATGTTTTGCTTGTGGAAGAGTTGGTTACTATGCTACCAAGTTTCCTCATAAACATAAGCTTGACAAAGGTAAGGAACTTGTTAGATGGAACAAGAAATAAAATGTAAATAAGAAAATCTATTACACTCATGAAGACAGTGATGGATTTTCAAATAGTGATGAAGATGAACAAGGTAATAATTATAGGCTTTTAATGGCTTTTGAAGATGATGATTTCATGGATGCTATAGATGAAGAAGGTCTTTATGAAGAGATTTCTACACTCAAAATTTGTTTAGAAGAGAAAAATATGATTATTGATACTCTGCAATTCCAACTGGCTGAAAGTGAAAAAAATCATGAAAAGTTAGAATGTGCAATAGTGGGACTTAGAAAAGAGATTGAGAAAACTAAAGCTCTTAATCTTAGATTTGTTAAAGGATCCGAAACATTAGATGAAATTATCGAAGTACAACATTCTCCACTAACCAAGACAGGTCTGGGATATAATGAAGAAGCATATCAAGCACAGAAGCCATCCACCTCCAAAAGTTATATTGATGCAGCAAGGAGAAGTGAACAAATTGAAAATCAATAGCAAAGGCACAATGCTGCTCACCAGGTAAATCAGGGACATTTTTCTTCAAGAATGAACAGAGATCACCAAGTAAATCAGGGGAAATCTACTTCAAGGATAAACAGAAGCTACAACAGACCACAGGTAAATCATTCTCAATCTATCTCAAGAATGAATTTCAATGAAAACTACAATCGCTCGGTCCGCAGGGTTGATAATCGCAGGAATTTCTTCAATGGCCAATGTTTCTCTTGTCACAACTTTGGACACAAAGCAGCTCAATGTGTTGCCTACAAAACTATCATGACTAGAGAAACTTAAAAACAGAGGAGTATGACTGGAATCATGAAAAGGACCTACAATAACTTTTCTGCTCTTGAAAATGAAATAGAATGTTCTATTTGTAATAATTTTGGTCATGAAGATTCTGAATGCAGGAGCAGGTTTCGGTAGGCAATTCAAAAGGAGCAACCCTCAAATATCAAAACATGGAGAATGAAAGAACCACAACCAGAAGGATGTGGTATAGCCTTATATGCTAAAGGGCAGGAAAATCAATGGTACATCGACAGTGGATGTTCAAAACATATGACAGGTGATAAAGAAAAACTTCAGTCATATAGTGCCTTGGAGAAGGAGAAGAAAGTCTCATTTGGAAATGACACCCCTGCACTCATAAAAGGTAAACATTCTGTACTTTTAAAAGAAAATGTCAAAGCAGGAAATGTTATGTGTGTTGATGGCTTAAAGCATAATCTATTGAGTGTCAATCAGATGTGCGATCAAGGAACAGAGGTAATATTTCGATCAAATGGATGTAGTGTTCGTGATATTGATACAGGAGAAACAGTGATCAAAGGCATAAGAACTCCAAATAATTTATACATATTCAAAGAAGGACAACAACAATGTTATCTGAGCAAGAATGATGAACACTGGCTATGGCCCCAGAGGTTGGGGCATCTAAGCTTCTCACAGATAAGGAAAGCATGCAAATACCAGGCAGTTCGTGGTCTTCCAGACATCAGAATACCAGATAATACAATATGCAAATCATGTCAGTTTGTTAAGCAAACCAGAACTAACTTCCCTGAGAAGGAAGGATCAGCTAGCAAGCCACTTGAGCTTGTCCATATTGATGTATGTGGTCCATCTAAGAAAAGGTCGCCTCGGGGAGAATAATACTTTATATTATTCATTGACAACTATTCAAGGATGGTTTGGATAGGACTGATGAAGCACAGAAGCCTTCGAAAAATTCAAATCCTTCAAAGCTTTGGTTGAAAACGAATCAAATCACAAAATTAAATGCCTCAGGTCTGATAGAGGTGGGGAGTTTACCTCAAATGAATTTTTCGATTTTTATGAAGAACATGGAATAAGAAGAGAGTTCTCTACAGCTAGGACTCCTCAGTAAAATGGAGTAGTTGAAAGGATGAACGAGATGGTTCAACAAATGGATCGTGCTATGCTTGATGAGTCTGGAACTCCCGCAACTTTCTGGGGTGAAGATGCATTTACTGTAGTTGTTATTCTCAACAAAACAAATGTCTGGGTGAACAACACTCAAACCCCTCAGGAGCTCTGGTATGGTGAGACTCCTTCGGTAAAATATTTCAAAATGTTTGGAAGCAAATGCTATATCAAAAACACTGATGAACATTTTGGCAAGTTTGAACCTAGAGTAGATGAAGGCATTCTCCTTGGTTACTCTCCCCACAGCAAAGCATACAAGTGTTATAATAAAAGGCTTGGAAAAATTGTTGAAAGTATTGATGTAATGGTTGATGAAGAAGAAAACACTCCTAGGCAGGTAAGATCTGAAGATTTTGAAGATGATGAGGACTATCCATCAACATCAAATCAGATTCACGATGAAGAAGAAACCCATGAGGAGCCTGAAGAACAAATGAGGATAGAAGAAAAGACTCCATCCAGGTATGTTCAGAAGAATCATCCAGAATCTCAAATTTTGGGGCAAAAAGAGGCAGGAATACAAACAAGAAAAACAATTGCAGAAGCTTCAAGCTATTTGGCATTACTTTCCTCCACTGAACCACAAAATGTAAGAGAGACATGCAAAGATGAATTTTGGGTCAAGGCAATGGATGAAGAACTTACGCAGATCGAAAAGAATAACACTTGGGAGTTTGTTCCTAGACCAAAAGATAAGAATGTCATAGGGAAAAAATGGGTCTTCAAAAACAAGTTGAATGTAAATGGGGAAGTGATTAGAAACAAGGCCAGACTTGTTTGTAAAGGGTATGCTCAATAAGAAGGAATAGACTTTGAAGAAACTTTTGCTCCCGTTGCTAGACTTGAGGCCATCAGAATGTTCCTTGCTCTTTCTAGCTTTCAGAAGTTCAAAGTAATTCAAATGGACGTGAAATCAGCCTTTATGAATGGAGACTTAGAAGAAGAAGTGTACATTGAGAAGCCAGATGGATTCATCCTTGGTAATGATCCAAATCTTGTATGCAGACTAAAGAAAGCTCTCTATGGTCTCAAACATGCTCCAAGGGCTTGGTACTATCATCTGGACAAATACCTTCATTAACAAGGTTTCTCAAAAGGATCAGCAGATAGCAATCTTTATATAAAAATTGAAAATAACAAATTGTTAATACTTGTTGTGTATGTAGATGATATCATCTTTCGCAGCAATGAAGAAGCTATGAGTCAAAACTTTGCCTTGGTGATGCAGAAGGAATTCGAAATGTCTTTGCTTGGAGAACTAACATATTTTCTTGGTTTACAAATTCAACAAAATAAAGGTGGTATCTTTTTATGTCAAACCAAGTATCTCAAGAAGATCTTGAAGAAGTATGGCATGGAAGATTCGAAACCAGTATGCACTCCTATGGTCACAGGATGCAGCCTCAGTGCAAATGATGAATCAGCAGTGATACATCAACCAACCTATAGGTCCATGATTGGAAGTCTGCTCTATTTAACAGGTACCCGACCAGACATCATGCATGCAGTAGGAATGGTTGGAAGATTTCAGGCAAATCCTAAGGAAACTCATCTTCAGGCAGTAAAGAGAATTTTCAA
>APFE030587590.1:3647-27981 GCA_000404065.3 Pinus taeda | reverse complement strand
GGGAAGATCCCACTGTACCTGGAGCAGACGTCGCCTAGACTCACTTGGATTTTCCGGGGGGTTCACTTCACTCTAGATGGTTAAAGTGGAGGAACTTGTGCCGGTCTATTCATTAAGCAGGTTGCCGAGGTAACTGTTCCACCCGCCACTTCTGTGCTGAATCCGGCGATGTTGGGTTTCATCTCCAACTAGCGCTTTCGATCCGGAAGGCTACTGTTTGTGCTTCGTTTGATGCCCTAGATTCTTTAGGCGTGTGCTTCAAATTTATTTGGTTCTTTAGAGATTTTAGGCAGTTTGCTTTGATATTTTACTTTGTTTGCATGTGCAGTAGTTAAAAGTCTTTAACTATGGCGGAATTACCGAGACAGTCCCGTAGACTTCGGGGCCAGTCTCCTGAGATTGTTTCCGTGGCCGAATTGTTGAGGACATCCCGTAGAATTCGGGGTGAGGACACAAATTGCGTCTGGGGGGCAACCTCAAGGACAGTATATACCTGTGGTACAATACATTCCTCAAGGTCAACCCCAGCCTTAATATGTACCCCAAGGTCAACCCCAGTATCAGAGCCTTGTTTTGTTCATTTGTTATTAACCTGGGAATTCCCTAGCATTGGTAATCTTCAAGCTTATTACTCTTGATATTGGGGGTTTGTTGGGGACAGGTTTTATGTCTCTCCCTTTCATCCCTATTTGAAGGGACCCATTAACGCACCATCTTATGTGTCAGTGTTAGGCAGTTCCCTTTGACCAATTCCAGTGCAACGACTCATCACAAGTCGCCCCTCGACAATAACATGGTGACCCCACCTCCAGAAAGAATTCATATGTCATGCATGGGTTAGTCTAAATTTGTCAGAGATATTTAAGCTTATTAATGACCCAATTTCTTATGATCTTAGTTATCGTACAATGTCATCTAAGATCCCCTGAATATTACTTAATCCCAAAGTGGTTTACGTGAAAAGTATAAAATATTTACTAAAAAATGAGACTTCCATGCTTAGTACGCTATGCATTGATCAAGACCATATTATTTACTCAAGCTAAATTATTTTCAATGCAATTTGTATAGGTATTTTAAGAATGAATAAGTGGGGGAGGATTAACGAGTTGGAAGTTGAAGACCCGAAAGATATGATACAATTTTCAGCAGAAGACTTAACATGGACAGAGATTGAGGGGGACCGAGTTGCAGTTATTCCATATTGTCGACTTGATGATTTCATAAGTGGAGAGGAATCAAATGAAAGTGCACCCACCCAATTTCTTCTTAAGAATCACTGAAGTAAAAAAATAGAGGATATCAAAGTCACCAATTACTCAACATTCTTGGAGTACAGTGTGTGAGTCTCTATATGCTTTTTCAAGATATGTGTAATTTTTTCAATATGCATAAATATTATATCTAATTTGCAGTAATTTTTTTACGTATAGTTATTGGTGTTCATATGGTCCACGGTCGACAAGGAGAATTAGGAGTGCATCATCAGATCCAAAGACAACCCGCAATCGACATGAAAGTATTAAAGTTGGTTGCCAATGTCACTTCTTTGTGCGACGACTTGTGATCAGATGATGCTGTAATAATATATACTGCATGTAGACATGTTGATGAATCCAATGTTATTTGTCATGGGACAGATGCAATCGGAAGGTCCATGAGATTCAATTATGCACCACATTTAAGTTGGCATATGCGATCTACAGTCCAACATTTCGTTAAAAGAGGTTTTAATGCTACAATGATATGGGACAAGTTCATCTTTGATGTGAAGGATGGATCCGGTGAGTTATACACAGGGATACTTCGAGATACCTACATGACAAAAAAAGATATAAGTAACATTTACAATGATATCATAAGGCTAGAGTATGTTAAAGATCAAAGTGATCCAAAGAGTGTGGAGTGCTGGTACAAGGAAAACCCAAAGAGTTTTTTCTTCTACCAAAAACAAGATCTTGTTGAAAATATCCCTTTTATCATAGGCATACAAACAAAGTGGATGTGTTCAATGATGCTGAAATACTCTCACAATAAGATTATCTCAATGGATTCAACCATTAGTACAAATAAGTACGGGGTGAGTACATATTTATCCTAAATCCGATTCATTTATTTAACCTCATATTAATGCATGTATTTTATATAAATGTAATTATGCATATTTTTTGTAATGCAGTATCAACTTTACACCTTAATGGTTTTCGACGAACATCACAATGGGGTTCCAATAGCTTGGGTGATATCATCACGCAACACTATAGCTGATCTTTCTAAATGGATGTTGGCCTTACTTGCAATTGGAAACAAAGAGCGACCAGATTGGCATGTTCTTGCCTTCATCACGGATGATGCTACTGCTGAAATTAAAGCATTGAGGTGATGTGTTTATTATTTTTACAAGACGCATAAAAAATATTGTTAATGTATAATCTCACTAAAAATTATGTTATTGCAGGTCTACGATCAAGTGCAAAGTAGTATTATGTGTGTGGCATGTTCGTCGTGCATGGTTGAAAAATGTTGGAAACAAGGTCAAAGGGAGGGAAAACCAAATACGCATTTTTCGTGGATTAGGTGAAATCATGCACATGTGTAAAGATGATGAATCTGTGCGAAAGAAAGTTGAAAGCTTATTTGAAGAATTCAGTGAACAAATTTGTTTTTTGGAATATTTTAGAAATACTTGGCTGTCCAACAACAAAATATGTAAGCTTCTTATTGGTGGTTATAATGACTCTATTTTTCATGTCATATGTATACTTATTAATATATAACTAATAAATTTCTTTCTACAGATATGTGGGCAAAAGCATACAGAAATTTTCCACATTCAAATCAAGATACGAACAACGCCATTGAATCTTACCATCGGTATATCAAGGAAAGGTACCTATGTGAGAAGAACAATGCATGCCACAGAAGGGTTGATGGGTTAATCTATGTTTTGTTGACAAAGGTTGTATTATTTTACAATCATATGCACCGTTTAAAAGAAGCTGGTTTTGTACGACCCCTAAAAATACAGGAACAACTGAATTCATCCAAGTGTAGAGCTAAGAAAATCCCAAATGAAGATTGTGTGCCTGATGAAAAGAGTAATGACTACTGGGTTCGTAGCCAAAATAAGGATACTCGTGACATTTGGTACAATGTCATATATAAGGGTTCTAATCTACACTTCTGCAATTGCAATTGGGCCCTAAATGGAAATATCTATAAACATGTATTGAAAGTTGAGATGTTAGTGAGTAACACTATTTTGGGTGAAAATGTAGCACCTGGTGTCACTGATCCCACGACAGAAAGGCCTAGAATTTTATTTTATTTGAATGAAACACCTATATTGGTCCCAGAAATCCAAACAGAGCTTTTTCCATGCTTTGATTCTCCTCCCAATCTGAATTATCATAATGAAACAAGCATTGATAATTTAGAGAATTTCTCATACAATGTTGAATCAACCAATGTACGACAAGATAGTGCATTCTCGGAACATGATGAGATGAAACGTGTTAACTCATCAACTCTTGAGAAATTGAGATCCATAATACCTACAAATTTGGAACAGGCATATGCATTGAACAACTTGGTAGACAAAGCATGTCAAGAATACAACAAAATGTTTTTCAATACTATAACTCCATCCAAGATCACTACCAAGAGAAAACATAGTTTCTTGAGTCCAGTAAATAAAAAGAGGCGATGTGGTCGCAAGTCAAAGTCAGGGACAGATATACTACAATTTGAAAGGGTTGGACGAGTTCATGCAAGGAAAAAAAGAATGGATGAACAATTGGAGTCATCTTCTCAAAAACAAGGAAATATGTACCACGCGCCTGAGATAATTCAAGATTCTATTATACCCAATATTGGTATGGAAATGTCATGCTATGCATTGTTTTACGTTAAATGCGATATATTATCATGTTCAACACATTTGCATGACTATAAGAACTATTTTTATTGTTACAGCTGAGGGACCCACATCTCACAACATTCCAAGTTGTCAAATCCGTTTATTCGATGAACATGCTACCGAAAAAAGATCTAGCATTGGGAACACTGCTTCAGCGATTAACACCCCAATATCCTCCCCAAGGGTGCTCCCCCCTATTGTTGAACCAATTAAGATGTATCATCGCCCACACCCACCACCTCTTTCCTCCACAAATTCTTCCATGCCTATAACCACCTCTGTAATACCTTCCCAATGCTCACCCCTACCCTTCAATCATCCACCATTCTCATTTTTTCAATCGTCCACCCTTAACATTCCAATTTGCCCCCCTAGGTTAATCCCCCGGCCTACAGTGCTTCCCACTATTGTACAACCGGTGGGGGTGTATCATCGCCTGCACCCACTACCTTTTCCCTATTTCACATCCACCATGCCTTTATCCAGTGCCCCTGAACCATGCCTATATCCGTCACCAAGTGCTCCGCCATCTACCCAGGAAGGGTTGTCTTCTCCATTGCCTCAAATCCTCACGGTGAGAATGAGTATTTGATCAAAATATCATCATGAATTAATGAAATTGATTATATGCCTTTCAATTTTTACAACTAATTGATTATTGTAATTTTTTGCAGAGACATCAATTTGGAAATCCACCTGGGAGTGCCTCATGGGACGAGGGTGACTTAGAGACCCATACGGTAGATCGATCATGATGTTGTGGATCCATTATGTCATTGATGGGCATGAGATTCCATTATTTATGTTGGAAATGAAGTTCTATTTTGTAAAAAAGAAACATGTATAGTTAGACCTATTTTGAATAAAAAATACACAAATTTATATTTGTGTTTATGACAACATCTCCATTGAATTTTAAATCCTTATGTGGATGCGATGTTATATCCTATCAATGTTATGTTACTTTTTGATGAATAGTTGTAACAGATTTTGTTTTTATTAGTTACAAATTATCAAGTTTATAAGTTAAGTGCTTCAACTAACCTTGTAATATCAATTAAACCATCCTTCAAAATAATTATTTGAGCTTTTCAATGGCTGGAAAATATGTATTATAGACTTCCCCATTATTCCAAATGAATCCCTCTTTTGATTTTCTAACTAATGTTTAATTAGATAACGTTTTAGAATTAAAATAATAAAGTATTATAGTGAATTACAAATGTATTGAAAACAAATATCAATTAAACCAACCATTAAACAATTGAAAACAATTAATTAAACCAACCATTGAAAACAATACAATTAATAAAACAAATACAATAGTTTGAGCTTTTCGATGGTTCGAAAACTTATGTTATATTGAAACATCCACAAATGACTCCAATTTTAATAATTGTATTTTGGGACGGACCTTCATTGATTTTTGGAGAAAGTTTATTTAATAAGGAAATAAAAATATTCAATATTCTTTTTCAAACTTTTGATTATGAGTTGATTATTCTCTTATTTTTAAGGAATTTAGACTTTTGTGATCCATAACATTGTTTAGATAATCTTCGGCAAAATCACATAACCAATCTTTTGTCGACGCGTTTCGAACCAACTAGTGTGGTTCATCGTCAGGACAAGTTGAAGAACCAATCCGGTTTAGCTGATTAAATAGAGTGTGCAGAGACTCCAACGGTTATCATGCCAACGGCTAATTTGACCTAATGATCCTAGTCAAACCATTAATTTAATTATTAACATTTCTATAAATAGCTAAAACAGGTAAATTTGTTAATTATATTTAAGATTAAAATCATTTAATAATATGAGTATTGAATAATCTAATATCCATGTTTATGAGCATTCGGCTGACTTGAGACATGGTAGGACCAAGTCCTCCGCCCTGGCTGAACATGCGGGGAAGACTATGCATCATGTATGTATTGAAGAGGCTCAAGTCATTGCCAAAGTTGCGCAGTTTCACCATCGCAAATTTAGAGAGGCCCTGGAGATTGAAAAAAGGCCGAATAATCTTAATAGGGATGATGGCTGGAAGATTAGCAGTTGCTGGGTCCCAGCCTTGTCTTCCTAGCCTCCTCATTCCCCTTGTGTTTAGCCTTAGGGTTTCCGTCTTCCCCCTCCTTAAGTTTCGTTTTTGGCGGATTAGTCCTAGTGAGTTTCAGGGTATTAACCTTGTCCCGGGTATGATTCTATTGGATATATTATTATGAGATTGGATTTTTTGGTTCCATTAATTTGATATGCTAGTGTCCAAAAAAACCCTTTTAAACCGTATAGTAATTACCTAATGACATAATTAATTTTAATAACGTAATAACAGATTATTGAGTATATATTAAGTATTTAATTATTTAAATATTAAAGGAGACCTAGTTTACCAAATGACCATTAGGTTTAAAAGTTAATTAGTTAGTAGTATAAATAAAAATATATATATATGATTTAACAATAATATTAGTTATTCTAGTATTAATAAACATGAACATTACTTTATTCTAATAATAATAATATTTTATTAAGAATTCTATTGGTTTATTTTTAATAGTATTGGAATTATGAATTATTAAATAAATATGGATTTATTAGTTATTCTAGTATTAATAAACATGAACATTACTTTATTCTAATAATAATATTATTTTATTAAGAATTCTATTTGTTTGTTTTTAATAGTATTTGAATTATGAATTATTAAATAAATATGGATTTATTAACATTTTTCGAATGGACCATTATATTTAAATAGTAAATAATAAAATGGTATATTTTTACCTAAGATAACTAAATTATAAGAGTAACATTTATTTATACTTTAATAATATTAGAATAATAATAATTATACATTATTTAAAAAAAATATATGACCATTATATTTAAATAATAAACATGGATATTAGATTATTCAATACTCATATTATTAAATGATTTTAATCTTAAATATAATTAACAAATTTACCTGTTTTAGCTATTTATAGGAATGTTAATAATTAAATTAATGGTTTGACTAGGATCATTAGGTCAAATTAGCCGTTGGCATGATAACCGTTGGAGTCTCTGCACACTCTATTTAATCAGCTAAACCGGATTGGTTCTTCAACTTGTCCTGACGATGAACCACACTAGTTGGTTCGAAAGGCCTCGACAAAAGATTGGTTATGTGATTTTGCCGAAGATTATCTAAACAATATTCTCTTATTTATTTGAAATTTTGAAAATAAGATTTGTTTTTTTCTTTATATATAACATTATAAGTTAAAATGAGAAATCTAAAACATTTCTCATTAAAATACTAACAAAAACAAAAACGAATATTTGACTTTAACAGTAAAGACATATTTGACTTTAAGAGTAAAGAGATTAAAATACCCATTTGACTTTAACAGTAAAGACATATTTGACTTTAAGAGTAAAGAGATTAAAATACCCAGTTCCGGAGCTAAATATGATAACTATAATGTATCTAGAAAAGTTGTATAATTCCATTTATAAAAATATAATTGAATAATAAGTATCACTTAGTATTTCATTAATCTTTTTGGAATTACTAAAAAGCTTTTTAATAATAAGTATTATTATTAATATTACATAAGTCTTTTTTGGTCCTGAAGATGATGGGAGGTAAAGAGAACTATTTAATATTAATAATGAATCTTATTAATAAAAAGTTTTAAAAATTTCGGAAAATATTAATGAAATGTTGAATGACATGTGATTATTTCATTTCACTGTATCATAGTTATATCATATTTATTTTAAAAAAATGTAGTTTCTAATGTATTTATTGCTTAAATTAAATATTCATTTTTATGAATATTTCAATAATTTTTAGAAATAAAATTTAAAAACTTTTTCTCAATATATTAAAATTATATCATGTTTATTTAATGAAAAATGCAATTTCTAATGTCTTCATTGCTTGAGTCAAATATTCATTTTTGTGAATATTCCAATAAGAAATGTTATGGATATTGCATTTTCCCATATAAAGTTGTGTAACCTTTGAAAAATGAAAATTTAATTATAACTAGCAATTGCACTAGATGTTGCAAAGGAAACTTAGTTAGGCATAAATTCGAAGAATCGTGATATATAAAAGATCAATATATAAAAATAAAAATCAATGCAAACAAAATTTTGAAAAATAAAACATATAATAACCATTTTATCATTAGAAATATCTTCTACATTCTACATCTCCATTCTTTACCCTTTTACATTACAAAGTTATCAAATTTATCTGAAACAATTTCTAACATGAATCATATCCCATAATACAAAAGAAATTTAAAATAGAAGAAAAATTTAAAAATGGACAACTTACGCCATCATTTTATTTTTATTTTTATATTATTTTATCATTATTATAAATAAATAAATTTTTAACTTCCTTTGAAAATTATTCTGTGTGAAATAATTCATACTTCATTGAAAATCCATCTTCAATGCAAATTGTAAATTTATTATTTTATCATTTTCTGATGAAGAACATTTCATATTGAATTGGATTCACTCTCATTACATATTAAAAAAATTAAATAATTGGTAAGTATTGCATTAAAATTATCATTTGAACCAAATTTAATAATTTTCATATTAGATTTTGAAATTATCATTATATTAAGTAATATTGGAAGATAAAACCTTATCACCAATGGCAAATAAACAATTTTCCATTCCAAATTACCATTTGTAGATGAGTGGACCATCTCTGTGGGAAATATCAAGAGAGCACAATTTCCAGATGGGTGGACCATTCGAGATCTATTTTTGGGAAATATTAAGAGAGCACAATTTCCAGATGGGTGGACCATTCGAGATCTATTTTTGGGAAATATTAAGAGAGCAAAATTTCCAGATGGGTGGACCATTCGAGATCTATTTTTGGGAAATATTAAGAGAGCACAATTTATAGATTCATGGAGACAAGATTGATGAATTGATTCAAACACTTCATACATATGGATAGATCCTTAGATAAGACCTCAATCTAAATGAGACCACCTATCCATCTACAAATAATGGGTAACATGTCTTTTCATTATTGATTTGTTAACAAACCCTGGATACCATGTATAATGTGTCATTTCATTATTGATTTGCTAACAAACCCATGCTTTGTTTGCCTATTTCAACTTCAAGGCCCAAACTGTGACAGTATGAGATAAGGAAACCATCTCATCCTAGGATGGGGACAGGGGACAAATCTAGACAGTGTAATTGTACACCATCTTGAAATGCTTACAAAAAAATGTGTATAACATGTAAATTCAACATTACAATCCTATAGTTTGCTATTTAATTTTAATTAAAAGGAAAAAATGAAAAAACGTATTGCATTTTGTGTGATGTGATTACACTTGCACTTAGTTAATCACAACTGCATATAGCATTCTAATCATGATAGAACAAAATCAAGATATAAATCACAATCTTCCTGAAAGCGAGACTTTATTACAAGTAGAGGGGCACATTGAACTACAGAATATTTGGTTTAGATATCCATCTCGAAAACAAATTGTCTTTCAATATTTTTACCTTTCTATTCATGCTGGCAAGACAATAACACCTGTTGGTCATAACGGATTTGGAAAAAGCACAATTATTTCCATATTTAAATGCTTCTATGATCCCTATGTAGGTCATTTTCAAGCCTCTCCTATCAATGAAAACATCTCTCAATAGCCACTCTCTTTTCCAAAATAGACAAATACTAGACATCATTCAACAGATAGAAGTGAAATATGAGAAAAATTCCAGTAGTTGATACTTCTGTATATGCCCAGTTTCTGTATATGCCCACATCTTCCGTATATGCGCACATCTTCCGTATATGCCCAGTTTCCGTATATGCCCACATCTTCCGTATATGCCCAGTTTCCGTATATGCGCACATCTTACGTATATGCCCAGTTTCCGTATATGCCCACATCTTCCGTATATGCCCACATCTTCCGTATATGCGCACATCTTCCGTATATGCCCAGTTTCCGTATATGCCCACATCTTCCGTATATGCCCAGTTTCCGTATATGCCCACATCTTCCCTATATGCGCACATCTTCCGTATATGCACATCTTCCGTATATGCGCACATCTTCCGTATATGCCCAGTTTCCGTATATGCCCACATCATCCGTATATGCGCACATCTTCCATATATGCCCAGTTTCCGTATATGCCCACATCTTCCGTATCTGCGCACATCTTCCGTATATGCCCACATCTTCCGTAAATGCCCATTTTCCGTATATGCCCAGTTTCTGTATATGCGCACATCTTCTGTATATGCTCAGTTTGGGCGTATGCGCACATCTTCCGTTTATGCCCAGTTTCCGTATATGCACACATCTTCCGTATATGCCCAGTTTCCGTATATGCCCACATCTTCCGTATATGCCCAGTTTCCGTATATGCCCACATCTTTCGTATATGCGCACATCTTCCGTATATGCCCAGTTTCCGCATATGCCCACATCTTCCGTATATGCGCACATCTTCCGTATATGCCCAGTTTCCGCATATGCGCACATCTTCCGTATATGCGCACATCTTCCGTATATGCCCAGTTTCCGTATATGCCCACATCTTCCTGTGATATGCGCACATCTTCCGTATATGCCCAGTTTCCGTATATGCCCACATCTTCCGTATATGGAGGACCAACCTCATTTCCATATTTTTGTCATTTTCCATATGGTCCAATTCAATGGAGAAACCCCATGTTATCAAACGAGGACCAAAGATGACTATGAAGAAATAAAAAAATATGAACAAAGAACTTACACTACATTAGGGTATCAACATACCAAGCATACAATCACTCCCACAAATTTATATTCTAGTTTCATTCCATCTATCTTACAATGTCCTTCTCACCCCATAATTTATATGTAATTTTGGAATGATGGTTCTTCCATACAAACTAATCCCTCGCAAGTGGAAAAATCCCACTGCAAAATTGGAGAAAGCATGGGAACTTCTTAAATAGGAAGATGGAGTGTACCATGTTAAATTGGTAATGAGAAGTTTGTTTCAATCACTATAAACTTAAAATTTCATGCAAAGTAAAAAAAAAAGCATACCTTTAGCCTTGGAGATTATACTTGATGTAGAAATTCCTTCAGGATACAATAGAGAGACCTTCTAATTTATCTAAGATTTAATGCATCAAACAATGGAGTCACGAGCGATTTCTTTCTTGATAAACCGGGGACCCTTCTAATCCACCTATATCTATAATGATATTTCCAGCAATTATCATTAACTAACTTGGAGTTAATGGGGCAGTTTTTACAGGTCATAACCAACACCTCATGGGAAATTACATAACCACATATTTGGGTTTGTGGTAGTTTGGGCCACAATAAGAAACATTTCTAAAATTAATAAGAAATATTTCTAACGTTCTTCCACTTGGTCCAAATTGACACAAACATAATATTATCTTCCTTTTATAGTTTCTCAAGAAATAATTTCAATGAATGAATCATGGTGGAAAATAATCTATTAAATGAATATCACCTTACATGTATTACAATATCATTGATTCCCTTAAAAAAAAAAATTGATGTGGTATAATTATTTATGAATGTGCAACAAAATTCCCATTCAAGGTCCAATTTTATTGTCCCAATGGGCAATCTGTCATTCATTACTCCTTTATGTATACAGATTTTAGTAGATGTATATACTAGGAATCATTCAAAACCTAATTCCAATTATCAGATTTAATGTTGTCTTAAATGTACATAAAAAATCAAGCATGAAACAATTTAATGAGTCATGTACACTCCACATGTTTTCCATATAACTTAGGTGGTAACCCTTTTGTCACTGGATATGCAATGATTAAATTAGTGTTGATTTTCTCAATAGTCACCTACTGATTTTGAATACGTCTTTAACAAAAAGGTACTTTATGTCAATGCATTTTTCTAAGCTACTATTCTTATTGTTGTAAGCGATGTGAATTACAGTGAAATTATCACAGTAAATCCTTAATGGCCTAGAGATGGAGTCTACAACTCTAAGCCTTGTGATGAAATTTCATAACTATAAATCTTGTGAGCTAGCCTTATAACATGTTATATACTCTTCCCCCATAGTGGAAGAAGTGATCTACTTTTTTTTCTTGCTTCCCATGAGATGGAACCTTCTGCAAGTAGCAAGCCATATTCTGATGTAGACTTTCTAGAGTCGATACATCCTGCATAGTCTGAGTTTGACTACCTAATCACATTCAAATGGTTTGATTGTCTGTATGTGAGAATGTAGTCTTTTGTACCTTGTACATACCACATAACATTATTTGCATCCCTCTAGTGATCAACGCCTAGATTAATTTGGAATCTACTTAACATTTTAATTGAAAATCCAAATCCAATGTCTAGTCTTGTACAAACCTAAGCATACATCAAACTTTTGGTTGCAGATGCATAAGGAATGGTCTTCATATTCTTGTTGCAATTTGTTTTTGGTACATCGAGTAAGAAAAAACTTATCACCATTAAAAATGGGTGCAACACTAGGTGAACAACACTTCATGGCAAAATATTTATGGAACCTTATTAATGTAACAATCCTAATATCCCTTAGGATCTATCTCTATGAATCTCTATGTCAATGAATTTCCATAATGTGTTCATGTACTCCCTTACTATCGAGGAGTTTCATTAATCATAGCTTGTTCAATAAGGTGTTGACTAGTGCCTTTCTGGAAATCACATACTATTGTTTAACAACATTAATGAATATTTTTGCCTTAGAGAATTTTCGAATAGAACCTCAAATACCGTTTCTAGCATGGTTCTTGATAAACATTAAACTTAAGTGATTAGATCACTCACACCACTCTTATAAGGCCCTTTATGCTAGCGTACTAGATTTCATAGGGATGGGTAGTTCATTCTCATGGAACACTAAATCTAAGTCCATGCACCCTAATGTAAGGAGATTTTTCTCCTTCCAATCCTCAAAATTATCATTAGTTAACATTGGAACATGAGATGATTCATTATACATAAATGTAGATGGAATAGCTACAAAATTTAAAAAGAAAAATGTTGTGCTTCATAAATGACAATAATTTAGATTATCAACCTATGTTAATTATATTAAAAGAAAAATAATGTGTCATCATAATTCTCCTGTGGGCCAATATTACAATATGTCGCTTTATTTCTCAATAAATTTATAATGCAACCTATAGGCCTGACATCAATAGGGAAATGACCCATTACCTGTGGAAATTTAGAGTCACCTCTAATTTGATGTTAAATTTATCATCACATTCTCATTAATTCATGAATTGTGATTTAACCTCAATTTCTTCTGCCGGATTCCGTCACCGGAATCTCCAAAAAATCGCATTATAGACAACTCCTATCTAATGTATAACCCTCTGAAGTATAGATGGCTCCGGTGACGATTGCATGAGAGCGAAAAGTTGCATATAACATTATTTATTTCCAATGCATCGGCGGTGGAAAGTTGATGGGTGGTTTACTATTTACTCTATGCTTAATTATATTAAGTAATTTTAATTTCAGATTCATTAAATGATATATACATTTACTTTTTATTTAATCAAAACAATTTTTAATTAAAATTATATATTTAATTGAAATTATAATTAAAAGCTATTTATTTCATTATTTTATTTATTATCAATAATTATATAAAATAATATCTTAAAATTATTATTATTAATTTTTATGAGTGATTATCATATATATAAAATTTAGTAAATAATATATATATATATGAATTAAAACATGTGAATAAAATAATATTATACTTTTTTTTATAAAATAATCAAACATAATAATTTGATTAATAATCAATCTCATTATATAATATATTTAATTATTTAATATTAATATTCAAATATAGTATATTCATTATTTATCATAATAAAAATAAATTAATAAAGAAAAATATTATCACAAATATGTAAATTAAAAACAGGCTGGCACCAAAATAACACTATTTTTTTTTTTAAAATACAAATATAAACATAAATTATGAATATCGTTCATATAATTATGTAATATAAAAATAAAAAAATTAATTATAAAAAGTTAGAGTAATAATCAATATTAACGATTGCTTTTAAAATTATTACTAATAGATTCAATATTATAAATAGGTTATTGTTAATATGATAATAGATATCTATTGTATTAAATTTTAGAATCGTTAAATAATTTTCATTAATGTTGAAAAGTGGAAATTTCTTATGTATTTATTTGGTAATTTTTTTAATTAATAATTTAAATTAATTAAATAATTATATAAAGACTTTATTTATTTTTATGATAATTAAGATTTATAAAAAAAATTTTAAAATTAATATTATTAATGGCTATCACTCTCGCAACAACTAGTTTTGATGTCCAAAAGCCCGTAAACTAAAATTAATTTATAAAAAATTTAAATCAATATTATTAATTGCTACCACTCTAGTGACAATTAGTTTTGATGTCCAAAAGCCATTAAACTAAATATATATAAATGCATAACTTATTTAGACTGAATACTTGAGCCTTGTCCATTACCATTATTTAAAATCCATAAATACTTACATAATATTATATAAAAATAATTAAATTATAATATAAAAATTTGGTTGCATTAATAAAAATTAATATAAAAAGTCATTCAAATTTAAATTCCAATAATTAAAAAATTGCAAATATATTTTATAAATTAAATATATAAGAAAATTATAAAACTTATTCTAGACTGGAATACTTGAGCCTTGTCATTTCACCATTATTGGGAAATCCCACAAATACTTACATAATATTTAATTAAAAAAATAATTTAAATTATATATAAAATTTGGTTGCATTATAAAAATAATATAAAAAGTCATTCAAAATTTAAATTCCAAGGTTAGAAAATTGTAATATAATTTTTTATATAAGTCATTCAAATTTAATTCCAATATTTAAAATTGTAATATAATTTTTTTTATAAATTTTTAAGTAATTTTAAATTTCTATCATTTTTTTTTAAAAATTTTAAATAGTTTTAAAATAAAAAAATCGTTCAAATTTAAATTCCAATATTAAAAATTGTAATATAATATTTGTTTATAATTTTAAATTTATATAATTTCTTGTTATAAAATTTAAAATAATTTTAAATTTTATATAAATATTAATTAAGTTGAAAAGTTCAAATTTATTTTAATAAATTAAATATTGAAGTACATTTTTATTAAAAGTTTTATATAAAACAATCATTTAAATTAATCATACGATAATTTAACTCTAATCATGTTTTAAATTAAAAATAATATAATTTTACATCTAAATTAACACTATTTTATTTTAACCCTAAAGTTTAAAAATAATATTAACCCATCCTCAGTCTAAGATGTAATGCCACCAGATTATAAGACTTATATCTAATGTAACCAGACAGTACGATTCAGACTCATATATTTCAAGAGATTGCGAAACTTACCAGTTTTGCTTCCCAACATATTTTGTTTACGACCAATTAAGCTAAGCGAATTTCTATGAAGAGCAATGTCGGTTACTCGCATTTTTATGATTTCAGATGGCAAAGCGGGTTAAGGATTGTGTACTTACCTTTCAAGATTGCGGCGAATGCCTCTGAAAATTGCACAGCCATTAAAATAAAATAGTACGAGATCTCTTAAAGCTGGTTGCCCTCTTCAATATTATCTGAACTGTCAAATTCGGTGAATGCCTCTGAAAACTGAACAAACATTAAAATAGTACGAGATCTGGTAAACTGGTTGCCCTCTTCAATATTATTTGAACTGCCAAATTCACACAATAGCCTATCAGGATGGATTTTAATTTCATTTATAGAAACTTGAAACCCTAAATCAATATACAAGAAAACCCAAGAACTTTGTCACAAGCGACCAATTCAAAATGAGAACTGCCTCTTACTGAGCAGAAATTACAGCATAGACGAGAGGCGCCAAATACATAGGAGGAGGCTTCCTTAGCTACTTCCTCAACTCCTCTCTGTATCACAAATCAATCACTAAAACCCTTTCAATATTATCCTGGAAAATTCTGATTGCATAAAATTTGGTGTTCATTAAAAGAAAACTTCACGGAATTGAAAAAATTCAAGCAAAAATTAAAAAATACCCGGCCAAAACGAATGGATATGAGGACTTTGAGACAAGAAGGCGAGACAAAGGATCTATCCGTTCAAGAAGCCCATAAAATATTGCACGAAATAAGACCACCTCGGATTAATCACATCCCTGCATGCTGCAAGCGCATTAAGAAATCCCTAAATTAGAAAAAATTTGCCCGTACCAGCAATACAATATAAATATCATATATTAATTCTACGATTCCAGGTCATGTAAAGAATGAGAATGTTCTGTCAATGTCCTGTCAGAATGTACCAGCCAAATAGAAGATGGACAGAGATTAGAAAAACGCTTGTAAAAAATAAATACCTCTTATATTAATGACATCAGCTACATCGCCGAATATGTGCCTGCAACCCGGCTACCACTTCAACTCAGGTGGAAAGAACGTACTGCTTAGCCTGTCCCTGGATGAAAGAAACAGCGTCTGACACAAATAAATAGAAGAACAAAATAGCTGCTACTCTGCCACAGGACCAGAGAATGAATATCATGGTCTCATCTCTGCCTATTTAAAATTGGTTGGCTGGGCAATTCACATACAAAATAAAATAAGAAGAAATAGGAAACTCAAAATAAAATAAGAAGAAATAGGAAACTCAACCAGAAGACTACAAACAATCGAAAACACATAAAGAAAACACCAGCACACTAGATACAATCAAAAACACAAAAAGAAAAAACCAGCATGGCCATGCCAGTCAACAAGCAACAACAAACCAGCAAACCCAAGCCACCGGATGCAAATGTCACTGAGAGATGAAACAACTACGGTGTTTGTTTGCATGAAAAAAAGGGTCTAAATATGCTCAATTTTCAACGGTCACCAAGTCTACTCGGATGCTTTAAATTAATTTAAAGCTTTTTTGAGCACCGTCTTTCCAATTTTAAATCGATTTACTGAGGCGGAGGATTTACTTAGATCAGCTGGTAAAAACATTTAACAAATTTTGGGTAAACAGTGTTTAAATATATTTTATAGTAGAAATAAATTCAGTATCATTAGAAAAGTTATTGCGTATCTAAAATTTCACACTATAAAAATAAATTTAAAAAAACAAAAATTTATTAAAATAATACTAAAATAAAGTTATTGCGTATCTAAAATTTCACACTATAAAAATAAATTTAAAAAAACAAAAATTTATTAAAATATTACTAAAATATTCATAATTTTCGGCTAAAGAGAAATCTAGTTAGACTAACGCTTTTAAATCTACATCAAAATCGTAATATGATATACGGCTGTTAGTTTGGTTGGGCCATATTTAATTAAAAAAACATTTTCGCAAAGATTAGATTTTGTTGTTCATTTTAATTTTAACGCTAAGAAGATCAAATTTAGAATGGTCGGATAAGAATCATTTTATAATAATTTAGAATAATTGTTCAGGATTATTGGAATAGTTTTATAATAAAGTTTAGAATGGTCTGAGAATAGGAATAGTTTAACATAATTTGTGAAGATAAAAATAATTTTATAATAATGGGCATACTTTGCACAGTTATTATACCTGCTTAAAATTATGCATAAATAAGCGGAATCATACCTAACCTACAAATATTTTATGGGAGCAATTTTATAATACCTTTAAATCGTTGATATTTTATTTAAATGATGCAAAGAAGCACCCAAAGAAATACATGTATACTTGAAAGGTAAACCAGTTTTAATTTGATTTCTTTATTATATTTTAATTATTTATATAATAAATTGAACATTATAAATAAAAGGTTTTGATAAATTTGTGAAAAACAAGTCGATATTTTAATTTAAATGATGCAAAGAATACGCCCCAAGAAATATGTATAAACTTGAACAAGGTTAAACCCGTCTTATATCTTTTTTTGAAAAAAAAAAAAAACAAACAAACAAACAACCAGTCTTATATTGATTTTTTTTATTATGTTTTTTAAATATTTCATATAAATAAATTTGCCGCTATAATAAAGATTTCTTAGAATAAATTTGTGAAAAAAGTGTTATACTTGAATTTTTTTTTATTAGTTTAAAATTATTTGTTATCAATAAACTAATAAACTGACATTAAAAAAAGAGTCTTTGAATAATTTGTGGAAAAAAGTGTATATTGATTTTTTTTAGGTTTAAATTATTTTTATATAAATAAAAACTAATAATTGACATGTTTTGAGATAAATTTTGTGTATATTTTTATGTAATTTAGTTATATATTTAATTGAAAGTTAAAAATTAATATAAAGAATATTATTTTAAAATGATAAAGAAGTATAGTATTAATGGGTTTGGCCTTTGCAGAAATGTGTGGGTTTTTTCTCAACTTCTAATTGGTTAACGATCAAAATGTCTCTAAGATTGTGATTATAAGAGATTCCCTGATGACTATTTAGCTAGCACCTTCAAAAGGGTTTTTCTCCTAAAAAAACCACCTCAACCTCCTAAGAAGGATCAAAAGTCTTCTGGATTCATTCTCTCAAAAGGCTTATTTCCACATCTTGAGAAGTCAAAACAAAGTCACGGATGCACGCTAACCATGCTTGTCTCCTTAAAGCAGGGCAATTAGTTATCAATGGTTTGTCGAGTTAGAAAGTTATTACATGAAGCTTTCTATCTATGAATTATCTATCTATGACTTATTCCATCCTCGCAAGAGGAAGCTGGTTAACTTAGTGCATCAAGAGAAGCATATTAAGATGATCTCCCTAGCCAAGTTTCTACAAGTTTTTTGACCCATTATATATTGGCAGGTGTCTTTATTTCAAGTGGCATCATTGGTTTGTCATCAAGGATAAGTTGGCATGTGGTATGTGCATTGGACAAGCACCCTCTCTCTTTCTACATGTGGATTTATCTACGAAAGGCATAATCTCTCTTTGTTCTCCCATCCTCGTATTAGGCTCCCTGCAAGTCACAAGGTGGGGAAATTTATTGCATTTTAAGGTTGATTTGGTCATTGATGAGTGGCAAAATTTTAGCCACCAAGCTTTTAACCATGGGAGGATTTCAATCAGTGTATTTCCAAGAGGTTAGCCTATGTTTCTTGTTGACAAGGCAATTTTGTTTCTCGAGAGATTGGTGGCTACACAACACCCTTGTTGTTCTCAGAGTCAAAGAGAATTTTGTCATCTTCTTGCTCGACCACCTTTGTGTTGGGAATAATTTCCCCCTCTTATCTCTACGAATTCAACTCGTTTCAATCTTGTTCTTCCTCATTCACTTGGAAATTCAAGGGGAATTCTTCCATTTCAGAGGTTTCATGGTTATTATGAAGGTTAATGCGGCTCTTCTTTTAGTTACTTCGACTCTCTCAATTGTGGTATGGACTCCACTAGCACCCTCTGAGGTTTTAGTCTTTTTTCCTCAAGTCAAAGTGGCCCTGGCATTGGAAACATGACTGAGTGACAAACATTAAGTAATTATGCAATTTTAGTGTTCCAAGCAGTCCTCTTTACCCTATTTAAATTGTTATTCTCAACTCACATATTTTACATTCCTGCTTTGGTTGCATAATTGGGTTTCTAGTTGTTTCTTGCCTTCCTTGGAGAGCTCTCTGTTCCCCGGGTATCCTAATTCTTCCTCTGGTTTTCCAAGAATAACCCCCCCTTCCCTTCTCTCTAAAGTTGTCTACTCTTCTTTCCTCCATGTTTGTACTTGCATACCCCTTTCCATGGCCTCTTGCAATCCTAGCTCTTTGAATTGGTGCCTCTTCTTCCATTTCCTAAACACCATGGAATATTATGGTTCCATCCTAGTTGCCACAATAGGCATAAATGCTTACAGTTCTTATCCCCACCCTCCTATTCACCAGTATGAAGACGAAGGTGACCTTCATAGGTAAGTTCGATAACAATCAAACTCTATCCTCCTTTTACTAGAAGAAATGCAACTTCTCAAAGCTAGAGTGATCCAACTAGAAGAAAATATTGATACCATGCACCGAAAAATTACAGATCTACAATTCCAGAGAAACGAAGATTATCAACACAACTACGAAAGCAATAGTTTCGATGACCCATCAGACAAGATTTATATAGATCCTCCTTCTTGATAAATGGTTTCCTTCTGTGAAGTTGTTCTCTTGTTGGGGCAATTTTGTCGGAATTATAGTTTTAGAATAGTTTGTATGATCTATGCAAATATTAGGTTCTTAGAAGATAATTTTAGGTCTCCTACCATGTTTTCTCTTGAAGAACCTAAATCATTGGACAAAATGTAATCTCTTCCTAAGTTTTTTTGTTGTGATAAGGCGCAGACTTAATGCCAAATTACTCATTCTTGTAAAAAAATTGATAATAAAAAAGATAAAAATGTATTTTAAAGGGAAAATAATCTACACGAATAAAGAAGAAGAAGAAAATAACCCAAAAGTATTAACTAAACAAGTTGGAGAATAATAAAAAATCTTAACGAGGAGGTTACATGGCCTAAATAAGTTGTTTTAGAGAAGCAATTTTAACATTCAAGACCATAAAAAATATGTGGTGCTCAAGAGGCCTTAGCATCCATTAGATTGATGACAATTTGTGGATCTATCATGTGAGCTTGGAGTTGGTTATAGGGCCTCTTCCTATTAGTGTTAAAAGGGGTAGTCAACTTGGCACATGTCATTTTGGGAAACTAACCTCTAATGAGTCATCGATGAATGTCCGAGAGGAAGAGGAAATGCATCTCTAATGCATATAAGCCATGAGTGTCTAGAGAGAGTAAAGTGAATATCTCAAGAGGAAAAGCACGAACATTTAATCTTGTGACACAAAGAGAAGTAAAGTACAAATTCCTTGGTGCAAGGCTATAAGGAACAAATTTGGAAAATATGATGTTCCTCAAGTTGCAAGGAAAATGGAGTCTAGTGTACCTTGGGGTTAGAATGGACCCATCATTGCATTAGAGATACAAAATATGGACATTGTTGAAGTTTGGGAGAAAGTGATTCTCTCACTACAACAAAACCTTATGATTAGCGTCCCTTTTTTCTTCCTTTTTTGCGTCTAGATCCCATTTTGCTATTTGTGTCCATTTATCAAATATGGTGCAAAACGTGATGCAAAGTTTGGACCGAGTTTTTCACCAAGTCTTACACCAAGTTTAGCACCAGGTATTATAATAGGTTTTGCATCAGGTTTTACACCAAGTTTTATGCCAGGTTTTATGCCAAGTTTTATGCCATCCTTTGCACCATGTTTTGCATCAAGTTTGGCACCTAATTTTGTTTCACCAACTTTTGTATCATTTATTGCATCCACGTTTTGCACCTACACTTGCATTGACTTTTTCATCATCTCTTGCATCCTCTTTTGCATCATTTTTTGCATCCATTTTTACATCATTTTTTGCATCCCCTTTACGTCAAGATTTGCATTAGGTTTTGTGTCTCATATTGCATCAACTTTTGCATCATATTTTTCATCCATTGTTGCACCCATGTTTACGTCCACTTTTGCGTCCCTTTTTGCATCTTATTTTTCATCTTCAATTGTCTCCTTTTTTGCATCTATCATTACATCCACTTTTGTTGTGACACTATTTGTACCATGTTTTGTACTTACTATTGTACCCACGTTTGCTTCCAATTTTGCATCCACTTTTGCATCAAAATATTGCATCTATTTTTGCATCCACTTTTGTGTTGGGTTTTGCATCTCATTTTGTATATTCTTTTGCATCCACTTCCATTGCATCCATATTTTTCATCCAAGTTTGTTTCTGTTGTTGCACCCCTGTTTGCATCCACTTTTGCATCCCTTATTGCAT
This sequence comes from Pinus taeda, assembly GCA_000404065.3. NCBI lineage: Eukaryota > Viridiplantae > Streptophyta > Pinopsida > Pinales > Pinaceae > Pinus > Pinus taeda. Next base: position 6,171 of record APFE030587590.1, on the reverse strand, counting down.
CTTGTTTTGCATCCAAGTTTGCATCTTTTTTTGTGTTTTTTATTACATCCACTTTATCATCCACTTTTGTTGTGCCATATCTTGTACCTATCATTGAAACCCACATTTTCTTCCAATTTTGCATCCACATTTGCATCCTCTTTTGTGTCCAAGTTTGCATCAAATAATTTGTATGTTTTTTGCATCCCATTTTGCATCTACTTTTACAGCCACTTCTAATGCGTCCAATTTTGAATCTTATTTTTTGTCCATTATTGCACCCATGTTTGGTCCATGTTTACATCCATTTTTTAATCCAAATTTTCCTCATTTTTTCATCCAAGTTTGTGTCTTTGTTTTTTTTTTCATTATTGTATCCCCATTTATTTCACAACAATTCATGCTAATTTTTATGCCTACTATTACACCCATGTTTTCTTCCACTTTTTCATCCATGTTTGCATCCTATTTGTGTCCAAGTTTGCATCAATTATTGCATCTACTTTTTCATCCACTTTTGTGTCAATTTTTCTATCTTGTTTTGCATCTACTTATGTTGTGTCCACTCTTCATCCAATTTTATGTCTATTGTTTCCCCCATTTTGTTTTTCTTTTGCATCCATTTTCCAACACATTTTTTTTGCATGGATGATATTTCTTATGACATTAACAATTATGAACAATTGATGACAATGTCAATAATTATGACGATGATGATAATGAAGATGATGACAATGACATGAATTGTGATCATTATGATAATCAAAATGATGATAAAGATGATGGGGTTATAATGACAATGATGATGATGAAAATGATGATGGCGATGCTAATGACATTGGACAATCTTCCCAATTTTTAAATGTTGTCATGGTCATAATCATAATCTTTATCTTTAAAGTCATCTTCCAAGTCATCATCATTTGATCATCATTATCATTATTTTCATCTTGGTCATAAACAACAACAATAATGGCATGAATGATGATTATGATGTTCATGACGAAGTTGACAACAATGATGATAGAAATTACATTAATTATGATGATGGGATGATGAAAATTATAATGACGATGATAATGGTAGTGATGATGATGATCATCGATCATCTCTAAAAAATAAAGTTGTCATTTCTCTTGCATATATCATGTGTCCTAACAACCCTTTTTGAGCACTCATAATATTTTTTGGGTTGATGATATTTCTTACGACACCTATAATTATGAAAAATTGATGAAAATTTCCATAATCATGATGATGACGACGACATGAATGGTGATTATGACGATAATGCAATGATGAGATTGATGATGGTGATGATGATTATAATGAAGATGATGACACTCCCTCTAAACTAGGGAGATATTCATAATGAGACAAAAAAGTACTCTCAAGTTGAAATGTTCATATAAGAAGGGATCTTGATTGATAAGCATCAACGATGATTTACATCATCATAGCCAACATTGTCAAAATAGAAAGGCCTTGAATAACAAGTTATATCTCTCCATTAGATCATAACACAATGTTGGGAGGCATAAATTTGGACACCACTACCTCTTTAGGCACTTATCGCACTAGGATGTTCATCAAGCATGTCCTCGCATGATCATTTCCTAATCCATTGTCATAATATTTGACACCAGGAAATGTCGATCCTCATGACTATTCTTATCTTGGATTAATGTACTTGACTTATGGCGGTTAGTCCTAGTCAAAGCACAAATTCTCAAAGAATATTGGTCCCAGATATTTATCTAATTCACCATTCTTCATACTGGTGCCTTTAGTAGGCTTATGACTATTAGTATCAGCCATAGTACATGACAAATGGATAATATGGTGTCAATTCTCACTCCCTCTCAACTAGGGAGGAGACATCCACAAGCATAAGCATTTCTCAAGAATACCCATCATTTTCATAGTGAATAACATCATTAATTTTTTTTCATCGCATGGCGCCTTTATGGTTGAGCATTCATAGATTGTGGCAAAATATTTCCCCTTTTGTCATTTGTGATGAACGAAAATCAAAAAGTGAAAGCCAAAATCATTAAAGATACACTATAATGATTTATCTAAGTCTAAACTCTAAGGTTAAAGTGAACATTTATGTAAATATTATATCTATGAGTTGTTCGAAACTTATGAAAAACTTATTCCCTAAGTCCTATATATAAGAAAAATCAAAAGAAAGAAAAATAAGGCCCAATGAATGGTAACTCATGTATTCACACCCTCTTTGGAAAACATATGAATATATACACTCCTAGTCACACTTGATCATGAAGTCTTCTTTTCCCATTTCATTTTCACTTCATCATTTAAGAACCTAATTGAGGATCTAGGGAATTTTTCTTGCCTAAGGGTTTCTGTTAGGCCCCTATACTACTAGTGTAACCCCTTATTGTTATTAGTACAACCCACTTATTATATTGATGTACCCATGTAGTGCCCATATTGTTATTATTGTGCCCCATAGAAACCCACTACTGTTATTATTGTGCCCTTACATTATTATTGTTATGTCGGTTCTGATTATGTT
>APFE030587588.1:38699-116516 GCA_000404065.3 Pinus taeda | reverse complement strand
CTTATATAGAGAGAGGAGAAGGAGTTAGGATCATCCACAAGATTCATGGGATTGGTCTTATCATTAAGAAGCTTCCATGAGAGGTGGAGAACTACTTCCCTTCTATGGAGATTCGAAGCCCAATTGAACTAACTCAAGCTGGAATCAGTTCATGAATAGGTTAGGAAGAACCTTCGCAAGTTGGTTTGTTAAAAACTTTACCCAACTGGGTTGGCGCAAGTGCGACTCTAAGACAGAGCGCCAACTGGCGCCCTCTTTGGAGGATTTCCCCCATTGGCGCGAGTGATACACTGTGGAACAACGCCAATGGAAAAAGGGATTTTTTTATGGGTATTTTACAAAAGGTGTCTTCAAGGCATATGAAGTACATACTCAAGGGGATACAATGCAAGTGTTTTCAAGTTATGTCACTTCTCACAGGTCCCAGAATAAGTCCTCCAATGTGCGGGAGAAGGGGTAACAGGGACGGTGACAAATTACTGTGTAACAGCTCTGGTAAAGACTGAAAAGTAATGATTCCTTTATCTTTAGGTCACTGTCCTTGATCCGACCAAGAATAATGTTTGTCCCCCCCCCCCTTCTCTTCCTATATAAGAGGGGTAAGGCTCATTCTTCGGGATCGGAGTTTTTCAGAGAGTCTAGAGTCTGAGTCTTGGGAGTTTTGAGTTGAGGGTATTTCCTACTCTGCATCTGCGGACCTGCGTGTTTGATCTGCTTGCACCATAAAATAACCACTCAAGTCCATAGGTGGTTTGGAAGCCTGCGCATCAGTGTGCTCAGCACTGGTGAGAACCTAAAGTGGCTGAACCATTAGTAAAGTCTTTCGATCTGTATATTTCTGTCATAAAATTCTGAGGCAGAGTCTGTCTATTGTAGGGAGCCTCCGGTATTACTTGTTCTTTATGAACGGTATATAGTCTGGTAAAAGCGACGACAGTCTATCTCTGTAAAGAGTTTTCTCTCTGTAATATTTTGAGTTCATTTGCAATAAAAAGAGTACACTATATTTCTGTTATTGAGTATCTCTGTGTTATGATAAAAAGTCTGCTGTGATAGTAGTTCTGTTGAGCTTTCATCCGAAGTTGGCAGGAAGTTCGCCAAAGGATTGAAGGGATGTCAAGGCCGTTGTAAGGCGCGGAAGCCATTGTGTAGGCCAAAAGAGCGTGAAAGATCTGAGTAGGTTCGCCACTGGTTCACCAAGAGTTGGCCTTCAACACTAACAAAGAGGCACAGCAAGTTGCAAGCTCATGAAAAGGCAAGAAGGGGATGGGGGAATAATTAGAAGGTTAGGGGTACTAACCCTCGAGCTAGTTGTGTCTAATCAGATCTCTGCACCAAAAAGACTCCATCTCAAAACAATGTATTATGCCACTTCTCTTACCAAAGTAAAGAATCCGACATATGACCAATGGAAATATTATATTTTATTAATCATTGGTTTAGTTGGTAGTCAATTAATATTATATCAAGTGTTTCTGGAATTAATACTATATCAAGTGTTTCTGGAATTAATACTATATCAAGTGTTTCTAGGATGAATTTTCATTTGTTATATAAAATTTACACTATAAAGATCATAAAAAAAAATGAAAGTGATTAAATTAACAAAACAATAATTCTTAATATGCATTACTTTCATATGCATGAAAACATAAGAGGTAGAAATGCATGGAAAAATAAACTTTGATTGTAATTTCCACTAGAATGTACTAAGTTTATTACTTTAAAACTATCTCTCTTATGATATTATAACCATGTATATCGGGTTATGGTTGTGTTTGGTGGTTGGTAGTTATATATTTATTTTTATGTCAAGTTAGTATGTTCATGATGTTTTTCGAGTTACTTGATTTGAGCTTACCATGTTGCAATTGTCAATATATATACCATGCATTTTCTAGGACATAAAAATTGCATTATTTTTTGCAGTGTATAAACAGTTGATGTGAAATGGCTTGTTAGGGGTGGCAAACATGGGATTTTTAAAATTGGAACATTAAGCATTCCATATAATATAAAAATTTGTCATATTTTATTAACATGACATTACGCAAGATCAATTGAGTTTCACATGTCATATTTCAACAACCATTTTGACTCAAGATAAATCTTCTAAATTAATTCTTTTCTAGATAATGTGAGAGTATAAGCTATCTAAATCGATGTAGGGTCAAAAAAATATTTCTTGTCATGGTTTTATTTATACAAATATGTTATTGATCATAATTTATTTATCATCATTTATTCATCGATTTGTGTTGCAGTTGTTGAGATGAGGCATCGCCATGCTAAAGTCTTAGGTTCAAACATGATAAAAACAAAGGTCTAGAAATTAAAAGTGATTGGCCAAAGTCGACAATGTTCTATACATTATATTTATTTTAAAAAATTCAACCATTTTAACATAATTCAAGTGTACATTAATTTGCTTATATTTTAGAAAAGTTAATTTTTCCTTACCTTCTTTTTCACAATTTAAAATAATTTTCCAATATGTTGTTTTTAATGTTAAGCTTTACATCGTAAATTTCGTAAACTTCATAAACTATATATAGGATTGTATTTTGAATAAAAATGAATGAATATTTATCTATATATATATATAATTGTGTATAAGAAATGTATTGTGTAGATCTATTTAAAAATAATTAATCAAGACAAATGACTAAAAGTTACGAATAAGTGATCACACACTCGTCTTTTAGTTTTAAAATAAATAAGTGATTGCATTTTTTTCAATTGCAATGGAAAATATATATTAATGTATATTACGATTAGATTTGTGAGATTGAATGTGGAATAAAAAGATAATTTTAAAAAGTAGTCTTTCATTTTAATTTTTTCTCTTGTTAGCTATTGCGAAAAGTGTAGTTTTAGGAGGCAGAGACTATGCATTGCATAGTGCCAAGAGACAAGGCCACTCCTTGAGGTCTGAGACTATGCAATGCGCAGTTCAGGAGGGTTGAATGAGGCTAGGTTACCAAGAATTTTTTGAAATTTGGCTAAGTGTGGGACCAAAGAGACTATTGTGAATAGTGATATGATATGCCTTGACTGTGATCACACACTTGAAACACTTTGATGACACTTATGCGACAATGCTTAAACTTTGGGAATGACCGCAACTAATGCTTATATGGTTAAACCAACTCATTCACACAAACATAAACCCTTTAAACCACTAGAACAAACATACGTACATTGTACAACAACTAACATGTGAAAAGACAACAATTTCTAAAATGAGAATGATTTATGATATGTGAATCAACAGTGAAAGTAAAACATGCTAGAGAAAAGATAACATGTAAAAGTGACTAATTAAAATGAAAGGAAGCAAAAGTGATAGTTGAAAACATGAAAACGATGCTCGTGAAAATAAAGGTGTATGAGTGATAGTTTTCATAACTCACAAAAACATAAGTACAGACACAACTAAAATGTGAGAAACTATTGTTGTCAGTGCACATTGACTATCGACATGGATTGGACATCGCACAGGAATAGTCTTGATGGAATGTGCTATGATTGTCCAAGATTGCATAAAATAATGTGCTCATGCACTTATTACAGACTAAGCATGCGTGAGCAAGTGACTTTGACACTTCCAGTCCAAGAAGGGAGGTCAAAAACCATCAGTTAACCAAGAAGTGACTATGGAATGACTGATCGCAAGATCCACAGTAGACTCCAAAATTTGAGTGTAAGAAAAGTTTTGAAGGGTGTTGTCACAACGACAACAAACCCATAGGGGAGGAAGAACCTACATCACCTACCCAAAAGATGGTTGAAAATACGCAATTTGAGATTGTTCTTATCGGAGAAACCAATGGGGAAGCTAGAATGATAAACGTAAGCCCCACAACCCTCCCAAACTTCCATGGCCTAGCTTCTGAGGACCTTGACACATTCATGCTTGAGTTTGTTGTGGTTTGTAGAACCTATGATTACACTTATGATAGGAAGAAGTTGACGTTTTTTCCTTCCACCCTCAAGGATGAAGGCTTGCACTAGTTCATGGGCTTGTAAGGAGGAAGCATTACCACTTTGGATCAAGTACAATAAGTTTTCAATCAAAGAACAGACATTATTGTAGATCAAGGGACACAAAAGAGGAGATCTTTAGGATGACCATAGGACCATATGAATCCTTAGAGAATTGTGAAAAAGGGTTTCAACTCAACTATAGAAGAGCTAACTACACCCTTGACCTAGAATCACTAAAGCTTGTACTTCTTTGAGGGATTAGAGAGGATTTTATGGAGACCCCTAATATGTTGTCTAGTGGAGACATTTACCAACTAACCTATGAGGACATCAATACAATACTTAAGAATAATTCTAGGGCTACAAGGAAGAGGAGTAGGTATAGTCAAGCCCTGATAAATTCTTCTCCCTCTACCTCATCTATCAAACTTAAAATAGGGAGCATGCTAGAAGATTTCAAGAGTGAAATGTTGCATACATTTTCCTTACAAATGGATACCATGTAGATTAAGAAGAAGTTGTTATCACAAAATCTGACCTTGATAGGCTACTGATCAAGCAAACTTTGAGTAACTCTTTCAAACCAATCTTTTGGTTGAGGCTTAGCCTCTTCAACCTGAGAGGGCTCTCTCAATAGGTTTAAGGTTTTTGATTAACGATTAGATGGCTAACTCTAGGAACAAAATGGAAAAATGTATAACTGGTTGACTGGTTTAATCAAGGATTAGCAAACATCTATTGGGTTATGGAGTCAACGTGATCTTCAACAAAACAACATGATCAACAAAACATGGAAGTCAAGGCACTTAGAGTTTAGGTTTATAAATAAAACAATAACACAATGAAACAACACAGTTTACAAGCATGTGAAGGAAGTTAGAGCATTTTCCAATGAATTCTAAGTATCACAAGCTCATACCACTATAAATAAGTAATTGAACAAGGCCATAAGAACGTCAAACACATAAAATCCTTGTGAATCTTGAGTAGTCAAACTGATCACTGTATTAAGTATGAAAACCACAATTTCTTACAATAACAAAATTTTTTTTTGCTAATGAAATTACCAACCCTGAGGAATTCGATTCTCAAGCTTTATATAGAGTTTACAACCTTGGATACTGTGATCCATCTTTAGAGGAATTCAAATTCCTAACTTAGACACCTATCTAATCATAAAACAAACTACTTAATTACAACTTGACAACTAGCTGTCTTTAAGAGTCCTAATACAAATAAGAGTGAAACTCTTAAGACATGCTTTTAACAACCTTCTCTATAACTTCAATACATTCTTTAATCTATTGTCCACCCATGTCTTCGAGCTGGATGATGTCCTCAATGTTGTTACAAGACTTGCTGAGTCATGACCTAACTGTCCTTATTACTAGGAGACAGAGTTCCTCCTTTTAAGGCCCTTAATCCCTTCTGCCTATCTTCGAGTAGTTTTGTTGGTAAACATGTGGCATGCACTAATAACCTATTAACATTTCATTTTCCACCTGTGCAAAGAAAAGGAAACGCGAAAATATGGAGGAAAGACAAAACATGACTGTGCTACGAAAATACTTTTTTTTCATAGCACAACTTTTATGTCATTTATGAAACACTTCCTGGGACTTTTCTTTCTACACCACTACCATCTGAGACTTATGGTGAGCTCCAGTATTGTAGCAATAATGCTGCAACTCCTGGGACTCCCTTCTTTACTTTTATCAACCCGGTAGTTCGTAACAAACTTGGAAGCGACGGTGTTGTATGCACAAGTACTAGCTCTTGCCGCAACTGTCACTTGGTCAGTTGGCACAAGTCGCTAGGGGCTCAAGCCAACTTCTATGAGCTTTGAGAAGAATCTTGTTAACTGATGGATGGGAGCTAACTTGAAGGAAGCTAATCTGTTTGCGAAAAGAAACTGAAAAGCTGAAAGAAAGCATAAACCCTAGCAAACCCTAATTCTACTAGCTGGTCCTACTGATGCAAAGAAGAGAATGCAAGCTACTGAAAGAGATGCCATTACTTCTAGGAAGGTAAAATACATGTGTCTAGACTACCTCTATATGAAGAAAACATCTTTTTGCATTTTTGAATAAGTTGTCAGAATTACCATGCATAGGCTTTCACTGTTCTTGACTGTGCAGAGGTGGATCGACGAGGAGAAATGATTGGAAGAGGTCGGGAAGGTTCAGAGAGGGCCTAAGGGGTCCCTAACACTCTTCCAGAGAGTTTCACAGAGTTTGGCTATCAAGAAACCTCATTTGTGAGCTTCTACAGGAAGTCTGCAGGGGTTCTACAGGATGTTCAGGAATTTCTACAGGATGTTTAGAAATTTCTACAGGATGTTCAAAAATGGGATTTTGGAGGATGGATGAGTGAGGCAAGATGAGGGGATGGGTATGGAGGTTGGATAGGGGTTTGAAGTGGTCCAGGGACTGGTGGATGGAGTTGGGAGAAGGTGTAGATGGTTGAATTTGCTCAAAGAAGGCTGAAACAATGGTTGCACAAAAAGGTAGGGTTATGTGGCCAAAATGACAAACGTGAGGCAAGAAACCAAGTTAGGGGATGGAACAGATGGTTCTAATGAAGTTTGGGTGGATGAAGAAGTGGTAGAGGTGCTCTACAATGTATATTTCCAACTGAACTAATAAAGACTTGCAAGTAATCAAAGACCTAGTTATACCAACCCAATATGATCTAGCTAACAGTAAAGTGAATGAACAGAGCTTTATTTGCAAGGAAACCCTGTATATTAACTATGCAACGAAACATTCAAAGATATGAACATGTAACCAACTTCTGCAAACGAAAATCGTACACTAGTGATTGCATGGCAAAGAAAAAATAGTGTTTTTGTTTGGGACAGCAAGGTTACTTTGATCCCAGCCCCTGATCCTATAAGGGAGAGGTGAAACCAAAGGTGCTCATTGGCATTTTTCTGGAGCTTTTTCCCTATTGATATCCTACCAACTTAATCTAAACATCAGAAGCCTTTCTAACCATCAACAGTGACCTAGTTAATCAGCATAATTTAATTTGCCTAACAGAAATAATTTTACAAATGCATAAAGGAGAAACAACTATGCATAAAGGAGAAATAACAATACACAAAGGAGGCCTTGGCTCTTAGGTTGGGCCCAACCCTAAGAGCTACAGCTCCTATAAAGAACTCAGAGCTGATACAAAATAGGACTCCTTGTCATTATCAAAAAATAGTCATCAACCGAAGGTTATGCCACAATGGCTACAAGAAAACGAGCTGAAAGTGACAGCACTATAGTGCAAAAAATGCAATAGTTTCAAAAGTAAACTACGAAGGTTGAGGCCTTCTTATTTATACATCACGAGGGGCCTAGTAGGCCTCCTAAATTCAAGGGACTCGGTTGTCCCAACTGTTAGTAGACAGTCCCTTTTCCCAAATCTGCTTGGTTGCCTTTAGGATCCGTTTTGGTGGCCTGTGAGCTTGGAGTTGAGGGTGGAGATCCCAAGGAAGGGCCATTTAATGTCAGAGACAACTCCCCTACGAATCCTCACCTCAAGCTTGGTTGTCACCTAGCCCATGATTGCTCGGTTTTGCTCCAACATTTGTCCAAAAAAAACTGAAATAACCCATATTAGCCTCCTAAGTAGAGTGACCACCCTTATTCATTCAAATGAAATAAACATAGTAAAAAAATGCATAATCTATGAAAAATGGAGGATTGAACAAGGAAAATAAGGAAAAATGAGCCCAATAAGTTACCAAATTCATGGCTCATCATCACCCCCCTGCTAAATGGGTTGCTCATCCTCTGAGCAACTAGTCCAGCTCCTCATCCTTGATTGCTTTGATCGCCTCCCTCACATCCCAGGCTTCTGAAGTAATATCTTCTTCACTGTCATGGAATCCGGCCTTCCTTTCCACCTCTTCCCACTGCTTGTGCTCCTCTTCTTCTGTGCCTCCTTCTAGCAACCCCAAAAGCAAAGGTGGACTTAACTTGAGGCCTATCCAGCTGGCCTGAAGATTCTGCATAGACTTTTTGTAGAGCGGCACTCGTGCCAAGGCCTCCCTCATTCTAGTTAGGGTGTGGTATTCTCTGATTTTGAGGCTGTGGGACAATGTGTTCCACCTACAGGTGCAAGCATGAACAGAGTTGTCCCCCAATAGTCGCTCCATGTCCTCAAAATGTGTTATGGCCTGAGCTTGATGATCCAGGTAATCTAGCAGGGCCTGAGAGTTGTTTGCTAGGTGTTGGTGGGTGGATATCAATGCTGAGGGGTCCCCTGGCTCTGCTCTAATCAGCAGTGGTTACTGTAGTTCTTGGTCCATGAAATTTCTAACCTCTGCTACTCTCTTTTCTTCATGGTTTAGCCATGAGGTCATGGCCATAAGCTGCATGTCCCTTACTGTTGTGTTGGGGTCCCATGAGGTCATGTTGGGAAGGGCCAAATTATGAAGGTAGAACTCTGATAGCTTGGCCTTGTCTTCTGACGAACTGCTGTTACATAAAGCCATGAATTGTTGGGGGTTTTGGATTTGAGTGATACCCCTCTGTGCCAAAGTGTTGATCTGAAATTGTAGCCATTGATCCTTGAGGTATAGGGCATAGGATTTGGCCGACTGCCTACACTGCAGAGCTTCCATTGTCCAACTGGCCATGCAGGCCAGTTGGGCCTCCTTCTCTTGTATCTGTTGTTTTAGAGACTGTATCTCTAGGCCTGCTTGCAATTCTCTTTCCTATAGTTGCTGATTTGGTGTCTCAAGTTCAGCTTGCATTCCTTCCTCTCTTTGAGGTTCTTCTGTGGTACCTTTGGCTGTTGTGTGCTCCTCCTGTTGCTGTTTTTCTCCCAAGAGGTGAGGCCTGTCTTCCTTCCTCTGTCCTTGTAACTGTAGCTGCTGTCTAAGCAGCTCATTCTCTTCTTGTAGCTTGGCCTGCTGGGAGCTCTCCACATGTCGTACCCTTGCCAATTCTCTTTGGGCCTCCTTGAGATTTTCCTCCAGAGGACCTATATCTGCCACCCCCTTGGATTTAGCGATCTTCATCCAAGTGTGGGTCCTCACTCTTTTTTCCTCTAGTGCTAGGAAAAGTGGCACTGTGAATTTTTGAGGAATGATTTTCCCAGCCTCTAAGAAGTTATAGTAAGAGCCCAGGCTGGGATGGGGGCTTGGTTCCATAATGGTATCAGCCTTCTCTTCCTCCAGTGATGACTTGGCTGCTTTTTCCTCCATCTTTTCGGTCTCCTTCATCCTAGCCAATGTTTTTTGTAGAGCAGCCTTGGAATCCTATAGAGAGGCTTCTGAGTTCAACTTTTCCATCCTTTCTTTCCATGTGGATGTCTTTGGGCTTCGCCGCTCATATGTGATGGATGTATTTTGTTTGGATGGGGTGTCTTCAACTGTAATTGGTCCTTTGGACTGTTTCTCCTTTGGTCTACCAGTTTTAATCATTGTGCTTCTTCTTGCCTTAAAATACATGGAAGGCTCCCTCTTCCACTTTTCTTTTTTCTTTGGAGATGTGTTGAGGGTGGCTAGCACAGCTGCTGCCTCCCTAGCTAGAATCTCAGGAGATTCTTCCTTCCCTTGCCCTTTTTCCAGACTTCATGTAGAAAGTCCTATGTTGACTGTTTTCTAGCTTCCTGTAGAAGCAGTTTTTGGACTTCCTGTAGAAATGGCCTTCTAGCTTCCTGTAGAAGCAGTTTTTGGACTTCTTGTAGAAATGGCCTTCTAGCTTCCTGTAGAACTAGTTGGCACTATTTTTGCTTGCTTGGCTGGGGGTAACTTCTCCTTAATGGGAGGAAAACAGTTTGTTAATCAGATTGAGGAAAATGAGGTGAATTATGCGATTGTAAGGAGGACTAAGACAGTGTTGCTGAACACAGAAAAGTCAGAATTGCCTACAGAAATTCAGGAGATGTTAGAAGAATTTAAGGACATTGTAGTTGACGAATTACCAGATAAGTTGCCTCCCAAGAGGAGCATTAGCCATCATATCGATTTCATACCTGGAGCAAGCCTACCGAACAAGGCAGCATATAGAATGAGCCCGAAAGATAATGAAGAGATTCGTAAACAGGTGCAAGAGTTGCTGGATAAGGGACTGATCAGAGAAAGCTTGAGCCCTTGTGCGGTACCAACAGTACTTGCACCCAAGAAGGGTGGAGAATGGCGGATGTGTACGGATTCACGAGCTATCAATAAAATCACTATTCGGTACAAATTTCCCCTACTCAGAATGGATGACATGATGGATTGTCTTAGCGGGGCGACTTATTTCACAAAAATTGATCTGAAGAGTGGATATCATCAGATCATGATTAGAGAAGGAGATGAGTGGAAGACAACTTTCAAGACTAATGAAGGGCTGTACAAGTAGCTAGTCATGTCGTTCGGATTGAGCAACGGTCCTAGTATTTTTATGAGATTGATGAATGAGATATTAAAAGAATTTATTGGCAAGTTTGTGATAGTTTATCTTGACGATATTTTGATTTTCAGCAGAACAAAGGGAGAACATCTTCAACATGTTCGAAGGGTGCTAGAGAAGTTACAACAGAACAAACTGCTGATAAACTTAAAAAAATGTACTTTCCTGCAGAAGGAACTAGTCTATTTGGGGTTTGTAATTGCGGAAAATGAATTGAAGATGGATCCAGAAAAGATTGCGGCAATCATGAATTGGCCGTCACCAAAGAGCTTATTTGAGGTACGTAGTTTTCACGGACTGGCAAGTTTTTATCGAAAGTTTATTAGGAACTTCAGTGAAATCTGCGCACCGATGCTAGACACCATCAAAAAGGCCAGTCAACCTTTTTTTTGGACCAGAGCAGCAGAGGACAGCTTTCAGCTTTTGAAGCGAAAGATTACAGAGAGGCCAATCTTAAGGCTTCCCGATTTTAACAAAATTTTTCAGGTTCGATGTGATGCAAGTGGGACAGATATTTGCGCTGTGCTTAGTCAGGAAGATAGACCGGTGGCATTCTTTAGTGAGAAATTGAACGAAAGCAAGTTGAAATATTCCTCGTATGACAAGGAATTTTATGTTGTGGTCCAAGCTTTAAAGCATTGGAGACACTACGTGCTGGGCAATGAGTTTGTATTATTTTCTGATAATTTAGCGCTGCAATATGTAATGCAGCAGCACAAATTAAACCATAAGCACGCCAGATGGGTTTCACTTTCATGTTAAAACACATTAGTGGGCAAGCCAATAAAGTGGCAGATTCCTTGAGCAGGAGAGCTTTGCTCTTACAGGAAAGTAGAATACAGGTGATGGGATTCGAACATCTAAAGGATTTGTACTAGACCAACACAGACTTCAAAGAAGCCTTTGAAGCATGTCAAAATCCCATGTTGAGGAATACAAGTCCATGGTTGGACTACAATTTGCAGGAAGGACTATTGTTCAGAGGTGGACAGTTATGTATCCCAGATGTGGAGCAATAAAAAGGGTATTTTTAACACCTAATCACCTCACATTAATTGTCAACCCAGGGACGACTTTTTATTTCAAGAGTGTACTCAGTCTAAGGCGGCTATTTACTCAAGAGTAATGTTTAGTAGTATAGTGCTTAAAATACAAAAGTAAATGAATTCTAAACCATTACTTCAAAAGGATAAAATCACACAAGGCAACTTATCAGTCAAGGGTGCGGAAGCGATAACCCATTCCTCTAGAAACTGATGAAAAGGAAATTAGAGCATGGACCATAGGTCTGGGAGCTAGGCAGCGACTACTGAGGCTCACTACAGTCTTAGACCTTCTCTCACACCAAAGCAGCAAATACAAGTAAATGGAACGACAGAAAGTAAAATGGAACAGCAAATAGGAAATGGAACAGCAAGTCTAAAATGGAACGGCCGTAAATGGAACAACAAACTAGAATTAAAGGAATCTGAATAGAAAACTTTAATTAATGAAAATGAACAACAACAAAGCCAAATTAATAGCAATCTTTACTCGAAGAATAAATCGAACAGCAAAATGAAATAGAACAACATTGATTAATGATGGAATATGAAACAATGCTGGAAAGTCAAATATAAATACACACGGCACACCTTAATAGTAATCTGATATGGTAATCCAATTATCAGTCTTAGTTATAAAGAATACGACTGTGTTTTGTAATGGAACAACAACGTCAATAGATTCAACAATCGCCAGGAAATATAATCTCTAAGATGAATTCAGGAATACCAATTTATGAAGGTCACAACACGATTACGCTGTAATTGAACATCAGTAACATTCTGTAAGGATCAACAATGTTATATCAATACTTAAAAGAACAGCAATGCGTTACCAAGCCAAGATGAATCAATACTACATTCCTGTCATAGAGAATCATATTGATCAGTTGGACATAAATCAAATATAACAGAACTGTGATATAAAATAACAAAACATACCGGATTACTGAATAAAGCTTGATAAACAAACCATGCATGAACTAAAGATATAATATACAGCAGCAGCACAATCCACCAGTGGTTGGGCCCTTAGCCGCCAGCGGATGCTGCTGGGCTACTTCAGATGAGAAGAATGAGCAACAACTCCCAAATCATATATTAATCATCAAATTGTGAAATCATTACAACAGCAAAAGCTTGAGAATTACAATGGCAATGCAACAATCCCTATCCTATCATGAATAATCCATCATCATTCTTGAATCTCCAATTCTGAATCCTCAATTCTCCATCCCCAAATTCATCCTGAAGTCATCCTGAAGTCATCCCCATCTCTGATCTCTGTTTTCATTTAAATAGAGAGATCAAAGAGAAGTTACAATAAAGATAAGTACAACATGATTTGTATTATAAAATTGGATTGTTTCCAACCAATTTGATCAACAAGAAGATATATTTCCATTCATCTATCAACAAAAGCAAGACGAATTTGGCTTTGCAGCTCAGTTTTGGAGGACGGACGCAACAACAAATCTGAGAAAATCGTGCTCAATGAACCCTGCGTTTCTCTCAGTACAAGCTAAATTTGGGAAAACCGTTCCTTGCTAAAGTTAATTGAGTCCGTTCTGGACAAAACCCATGTTCCAAATTTTCCAAATTCTTCTTGATTTGCTCATAATCTTAACCGCAAAACTGTCACTTCTTATTCCAGTGATGATCCGAATGGAAAATGGCGTCAACCCATGGTACTCATCCACCCATATTATTCATTGACCCATGGAATTTACCCATGGTATTGTAAATGGCATCCGCCTGTGGTATTGTAAAATCCATCCATGGTATTCATTCACCCATGGAATTTACCCATGGTATTGTAAATGGCATCCGCCCATGGTATTGTAAAATCCACCCATGGTATTCATTCACCCATGGAATTGACACGTGGTATTGTAACTGAAAAATACTATAAGTAACAAGTCACATTTTGTAAAAGGACAGATTGTCCGCCACAATGTAGCCTTTACAGTTCAGAGGCATGTAGCCACACATATCTTCTCAAAGATAAGCTACCATTGCCCTAGCTGGTTTATTTCCACTTGGGTTTTAATAAAAAAAGTTTCTTTGTGGTTTTGTTTATTGGGCATTCTCATATTTTTCTTCTGGTAATTTCAAATTTTCAGATCTTGGGGTCTTCCTCCCAAGATCCATTTCAAGTTTTCAGATCTTGGGGGTCTCTCTTCCCAAGATCCATTTCAATCTTTTAGATCTTGGGGGCCTCCCCCCAAGATCCGGATCAGTGGTATCAGAGCAGGTTACGATTCCATGGGAATGAGGGTTTCATGCATATTTCAGTCTCAATTTTTTTGAAGGAATTTTTTTTTGGGTGGCGACTTTGCAGATCATATCTGAAACATTTGGTACAAAATCTATAAAAAAAAAAATACCAGATCTGGATTCCTCTCGAAAAATCACCCAATTTCAAAAAAAAAAAGGGTCGAATCGGAGTTCGGATGTGGGAGATATCGCTGATTTAAAATCAACTATTTTTATTAGAATTTTTGTGATGACGGAACTGTTGCAGTGCGAATCTGAGATCTCAGAGTGTCCAGATAAGGATTTCCAACTCATGGGAGGATGAAAAATGATCCTTCTACTTCTAAAAATAGGTTACAATAAATATTCTAAGTTATATTGGCTGAGTTATGTCCATTTTAATTCTGGAGCAGCATTCAGAGTGGGTTACCATTGGAGACGTGCCCTCCCACCCCACTTCAGTAGGCACCTGCTTCACATTCATCGGTTTCAACATAGCAGCATTCGGCTTGGGTTATTTGGAGACATGCCCTCCCACCCTCGACTATGTAGGCACCTGCTACTTCATCAGCAACCAACATCATGGTTATGGGTGAACCGCATAAAATCCTTGTCATCGAAGTCCATTTGCTAGGTTGCACACTGTCACAATCACAATTGGTCACAAGCATTATAGGGTATCTCTATCCTCGGATCTTCATTTATCAGGGTTTTGGGTTAACCACATAAAACCCTTATCTTCAGTGACTCTTCATATTCCACAAAGGCTTCACAGGAGGGAACTTTATGCAATGGGGACCATTGCTTCTTAAGGAGGGAGGAATGATCCGAATGGAAAATGGCGTCAACCCATGGTACTCATCCACCCATATTATTCATTGATCCATGGAATTTACCCAAGGTATTGTAAATGGCATCTGCCTGTGGTATTGTAAAATCCATCCACGGTATTCATTCACCCATGGTATTGTAAATGGCATCCGCCCATGGTATTGTAAAATCCACCCATGGTATTCATTCACCCATGGAATTGACCCGTGGCATTGTAACTAAAAAATACTATAAGTAACAAGTCACATTTTGTAAAAGGACAGATTGTCTGCCACAATGTAGCCTTTATAGTTCAGAGGCATGTAGCCACGCATCTCTTCTCAGAGATAAGCTACCATTGCCCTAGCTGGTTTATTTCCACTTGGGTTTTAATAAAAAAAGTTTCTTTGTGGTTTTGTTTATTGGGCATTCTCATATTTTTCTTTTGGTAATTTCAAATTTTCAGATCTTGGGGTCTTTCCCCCAAGATCCATTGCAAGTTTTCAGATCTTGGGGGTCTCTCCTTCCAAGATCCATTTCAATATTTTAGACCTTGGGGGCCTCCTCCCAAGATCCGGATCAGTGGTGGAATAGGATCAGACGAAGTCGAAGTCGAAGGATTACGTTGATCAAAGGCCTAGTTATTTGACGATGACAGTTGATTTCTATAACCTTTACTTCGTGTTGACACCAAAACTTCAATTTTAGGCTTAGAGGAGGATAGAATAAGCACTTGGGAAGTGGAAACATGGTCTGTAGCAACCATATTTGTCTCTAGGTTTGGAAAAGGATCAATCAAAACTATATATGTATTGGAAGCCTTAAGAAGCATTGAGACTTTAGAGCGGTGATGACAATCTCGCATAAAGTGCTCATCGTTATAGATTAAGCATGGTTAACGAGGTTTCCTAGCTGAAGAAGAGGAATCAGATGATTTCTCTTGACGGGGATTATTTTGTTTCTTCTTGCTTTTCCACTTCTTCTTGCTTCCTAGTTGCTTTTCATTCTTTCCTTTGTCAGATGAAATGGCATTAATTTCGGAAGCAAGAGTGTTATAAGATGCATTTGAATTTTTATTGGAAATGGAAAGTGTTTGACCAGATGGTCTACCTGCCATTTGTGTGCTCAAAGAACCAATCACACTATTACCGGCATGAGATTCCTTACTCGATGGTGGTGGAGGAACAGTGAAAGCTAGTCGGGGTGCATTCGGGATCTTGTCATAGAGCATGCCGGACTACGTATAAATCAAATCCAAATATTGGGCACAAGCAATTACTTGCTCTTCAATAAAAACTCCACCTTTTGTCACATTCTCGGTGATAGATGACAACAAGGATTTTTTTTTTTTCTAATTTTGTGATCGGAGAACCCACAGTAAAATCCATTTTGCTGTCAACATTTCGAACCCCAATAGGGATCCATCATCAGGACTTTTTATTGAATGTGGATAGAAGAAGAGCTCAGATAAATGATATAAATAGTCATGGTGGCCGCTGATTCCTCATAAATTTCCTTCCAATATTTCGAAATTCATTGGAAACCCTAGAGAAGACCCATCCAACAATGTCATGAATTTTAATTCATGGTTTTCATCAAACTCCTTGAATGATGATTCAGTTAGACTACGTCTTTTCCAGAGAATTCTTATCGGTCTAGCTACAAACTGGTACATTGAGTTACCATGAGCTTCTTTTGATAACTTTACTATTTAGCTACCATTTTTCTAACCCACTTCCAGTTACCCATACTTCAAGTTCTCACCGTTGTCTGGTATTCCTTTAACCATTTCTATGCAGGGGAGAATTTTGGGCCTTGCCGCTCTCCGGTGCAAGAATGAACAAGCTAACTCAGCAACTGATGCTTCAGACGACCTTCTTGATGAGCTTGTAGTAGTCGTAAATCTCATTACTTTAGGATTATTTCCTCAAGTAGATTATGTATGCCTTCCCAGGTGAAAATACCCACATTTCTGTTGCATGCTGTGTCTTTGTGCAAGGGTTCCTTTTCTCTGCCTTTAGATATCAGAGCCTCGCCTATTTTCACCGTTGCTTCCTGTACACTGCTTTGTATAACCTTTTGTCCTTCGTTCCTGCAGTTTACAAGTGAGGTGAGAGTAATGATAATAAATAACGATGGTAATGCTTTGACTGCCAAAGATATTTAAAAATATGCCATCTTACGTGAACTGGCTCTTTGATAAACTCAAAACTAGATTTCATTAACCACTGGAAACTACTTCATTAACGAGCATTAAAGCACATAACCAGTCTCGTTTAATGGAAACACTTTTCCTTGAATAATGAACCAAAAATTTGCGATGAGATGATTTTGTGATTTGCTTTGCAATATCGCAGATCTCTGCATCGCATAATCACAAGATCACAAGATCATTCTATCGTCCTATCGTAAGATTGTTTTGTCGCATTATCGCAATTTCGCAGTATCGCATGGTCGCAACATCGGAATATCGCATAATCGTAATATCGCATGTTTTGTGTTAAGTAGTTTCTTGCAAGAGGTGATTTTGCAATATGCGCTATCGCATTTCGGCGTTTTCTGCAGTTTTTTATTATAAGTGTGCTTCTAAGGCTTGCGATGCGATATATGTTTATCCTTATGAAATTTTGCATCACATTCTCGCAATTTTAGAGTTTAGCTTGTAAGTAGGCATGCTGTTATCTTTTCTGTGATATGATATCCTTTAAGGAGTGATTTTATCTTCCCTCATTACAAAACTTAAGTTTTTTAGATATTTTCAAAGGTATTTTCTTAAGTTTACGATGGTAAGTTTTATTGAAAAGGAAATACAATCACTAATTGATTTTTTTGAATTCTAGCTAAGGATCCCCATTTATTTAGTATTAGTCACAACACTAAATAAAAAAAAGGGGGTTGTTGGTGGCCACAACAATTGGCGATTCATTTGGAAGAACCAGTTATCTCTGTTGTTCTTTTGAATTTTCTATACTTCCAAAACAAAAAATTTTCCAGAAAATTAAACTTTATTATAGAAAGATAAAGTACATTATGTTCTAACCTGTCAATGATATTTTGTTTCAACTATTTTCAACTCTGATTACTTACTTCCTCAAGCTAGTCCTTGTATTTACATCAATCATTACTTGGTTTTATAAAGATAAAACAAAGGCTTCTTTGTAAATCAATTTTAAATATGCTCATTTGTCGTAGGTAGAGCCTCCGCTGCCAGCAGGCGTTCATAGCCTCGACAGGCAGGCATTCATAGCCTCGACAGGGTTACCTGTTACCCAGCAATGATCCTGAATCCTACGTAAAGAAATGTACAATTCTCAAAGAAGAATCCATATCAACACTTATTGCTTTTGATTTTCTTTTACTCTTAAAAAGCAATGTCTTTGTTTGATAGCCAATTTATGACACAGTCGTTCACTTGATTTATAACTTACTGAACAAGCTGGATCGTGATGAGACCCCTTGTCTTTCAATTGCAACAATCTTGAGTCATTGCCCTGTTGTGATATGCAGTATTGACAAAGTCAGCAAGTTATAATATCTGTGATTATGATAAGCTGGCTCGTGATGAGACCTCTCACTCTTTAAGATGAAGTGTATCCTTGGATTGTTCCTCTAAAGTTGTGATTTCTTTAGTAGGGAGGAAGTCATTGTTTCCTTACGATAGCTCTGGACGACAATAGTAGAGTTTTTGGAAAGAGCTGTTCTACAGAGAATCTTTATTTTGTTATTGATACCTTTCATTACACTGATATAAAACAATTTCTCACTAAAGGTTGTTTTCATCAAATTTTATGAAGTTGAAACTAGTATCATATCTAGGCTAGAGTCTTTAACTGTATCTTCTACAATAAAGATCAATTTTCTAAAAGATTTGCTATTTATACAAGCGAAAGATCAAAATCTGAAAGAGAATTGGTGTCTTTTTCGTAAATTCCTAATGTAACCATTCACAATTGGTTTTATGAAAATAAAAATCTAATCTACAAAATAAAAGAGTACTCTTCTAGGGAAAATATTTTTTTAGGATCTGACCATTAATAGGTAAAGAATCTCTTTTTCCTGCTAAATCCTGCAACATAAAAGTGGACGAACCTATGACTTCTACAATTTGAAAAGGACCAAGCCACATTCATTGAAATTTAGTATGTTTTCTTTTTTCCTCATAAGCCTTGTCCCATTTTAAAACTAGATCTCCCACCTGAAAATCTTTTTTGGTCATATGTTTGAATCAAAAGAGGATTTTACTAATGCTTGATTATGAGCATGAGTTCTTTTAGCCTGTTCTCGTTGTTCTTCTAACTTAATTATTTCCATTTGCCTCAACTGTAAGGAGGAAGTTGGTACTTCATCAATATACTGAATTAAAGACAAAGAGGGGATTGCTAAATGCGTGGGGAGAACCAGTTCTTTTCCATAAACTAAATTGAATGAAGAAGTGCCAATGGAGGCTTTTTGCGTTATTCGATCTGCCCATAAAGTGTATATTAAATATTTATGCCAAATTTTATGATTTTGGTCAACTGTTCGTTTGATAATCCCGATTAGGTTTTTATTTGTAGATTCAGCTAACCCATTTCCCTGTGGGTAATAATTGGCAGAATATTTAAGTTTGAAACCTCTTTTAAGTGCAAATTTAGTCATTGTATTTCCAGAAAAGTATGATGCATTGTCAAACATTAAAGCGGAAGGCAATCCAAACCTGGTGATTATAAATTAATCTATGAATTCAATGATATGTTCAACATTTGCCATCTTGAGTGGAATTGCTTCTACCCATTTAGTAAAGTAATCTATTGCTGTAAGAATGTATCTATGCTACTTAGAAGATTGAGGAACGATCTCACTTATTATGTCCAATCCCCACTGATCAAAAGGTTGCTCAATGTTGACTGGATGTAATGGCAAGGACGGTTTCTTCTATCTCCCGGCAGCAGTTTGGCAAATTTGACATTTCCTCACGTAATTGTGCGAGTCTTTAAATAATGTGGGCCAGTAATATCCTGCTCATAAGATTTTATGTGCAGTAGCATCTCCAGCATAGTGTCCGCCTGCTAGCCCGTCATGGAGTTCCTGCAAAACTTTTTTAGCTTCAGATGCTTCAAGACATCTAAGTAGAACAGAATCATAATTTATCCTAAAAAGAACATCATACAAGAGTTGTGATTGTTTGGCTTTCAATCTTAGAGCTCTTTTCTTAGTATGATCGAGGTGTGAGGGGGCATACCCATTCTTCAAATAATAAATGATATCAACATTTAATGGCTCATTATCGTTTAGGCTTACCTCGTACACTTGTATGTCTATAGATGGAATTTTAGATATCAGCGATGCTCCAGCCAGCATTTTGTAAAAGCCTTGACCTTTTACAATGCTTGCTGGTTTGATTTCTACATCATATTCCCATAAGGTAACCCAATTGACTCTTTTCTCACCCACCGCTTTTTATACTAAAATATTTCTTACTGTTGGAAACGGTACAATGATTTTTGTGCGGGTTTTGAGTAAAAAGGGTCTGAAATATTTGATTGCTTTGAAAACAACGTAAGCCTGTTTCTCCACATCTATATAATTTAATTCAGCTCCCCGTAAATTTGAACTGAAGAAAGCAATCGGGGCTTTTTCCTTCTCTTGATTTTTCTGAGTAAGTATCGCTGCGTATGATCTGTTAGATGAAAATGTATATAAAACAAAAGGCTCTGAAAAATTTGGAGTCGCTAAAGATGAAGCATTGAGAATTGCTTGTTTGATTAGATTGAATGCCTCATATTCGTCTTAACCCCATTTGAAGATTGAGTTCTTTTTTATCATTGTTTGTAAGGGAGACACGATTCTTGAAAAATCCGAAACGAATCTCTTTACAAAGTTGATTTGACGAAGGAAAGATACAGTTTTTTTGTTGTGAGGTAGGGAAATTTCGGAAATCTCTTTGATTTTGTCAGGGTCAATGTGAATTCCAGTTTTTGACACTATGAATCCTAGACATTTTCCTTCACTTAAAGCGAAAAAGGACTTTTAGGGTTGAGTGAAATTCCATACCTTAAACAACGTTGGAAGATTCGTTTTCAATATCTGAGATGTTTGCTTCATCTCTTGGAATAGACAGTTATATCATCCAAATAGATTCAACAGACTTATTAATTAAACCTCTGAATGTAATGTCCATGGCTCTCTTAAATGTGGCACCAGCATTAATTAGGCCAAAAGACATTTTTTTATATGCGTAGGTACCCCATTTGGTTCTGAATGTGGTTTTTAATTGATCGTCAGGATGTACCAACACTTGATTGTATCCTGAAAATCCATCTAAAAAGGAGATTAATTCTGAACCAGTGACTGCCTGCAAAATTTGTTCCATAGGAGGCAAAGGAAAATTATCCTTTTGGTAGGCTTTATTAAGGTTTCGAAAGTCAATACAGATTCTAATATCTCCGTTTTTCTTTCTAACAGGGACCATGTTGGAGACCCATTTGGAATGTTGAACGGGAAAGATTATTTTGGCTTTCAATGACTTGTTGAGTTCGGATTTAATCTGATTTTCTAAATTGGGATGGATTTTTCTCAACTTCTGTTGGACTGGTTTTGCATTTTCCATGAATGGAATAGTATGTTGGATGATAGAAGTGTCACATGTTTTAAGTTCATCATAGTTCCAAGCAAAAACATTTCTCTATTGTCTCAAAAGACAGATATATGCTAATTTTTCTTCAGGTGTTAGGCCAAGGCCTAGATTGATGTTTTGAGGTTTGGTATCAGTTCCCAGATTTACTAATTCGTAGTTCAAAGTTGAACTTTGGAGTTTTGAATTAATAGATCTTTTAAACTGATCTTTCAAATCATAAAGGTCTTCTAGTTTGACTACCGACTTAGGTATAGCATTGTTAGTGCTATCCTGTTGCAATTGTCAGTCATGTTGGTCTTCATCAATTATTTGATTAGTATAGGATCCTTCAGATGTGAGAAAACTCACGATGTTAGGATCGTCGTTGAAAATGATCCAATTTGTGATGTTATCAGGAATAGAAGGTCTAAAGATTAATTCTATTGAAAATCTATCAGGACTAAAATCTTCTGAAGGGATAAGTTTAGAAGCTACGTTAGCTAAAAGGTTTGCACTTGCATTATGGAGTCTGCGAATTGATGAAATATTAAATGCTATAAAGTGCTTAGTCAGATCTTGAACTAAAGATTGATAATGTTTTAAATGACTTGATAAGCAATGTATAGTATTATCTACCTGTCTGACTACAATTTCAGAGTCTCCGAAAACTTGAAGGTATTTGACATTTAATCTGATTGCTTTGTACAACCCTTGGACTAAAGCTTCATACTCCGCTGTATTGTTGGTGCAATCAAATTCGAGTCTGCAAGTTAACATAGTTTTATCTCCTTCTGGACTAACTAGCACGCATCCTGCTCCTGCTCCTTCATTAGATTTAGAACCATCAAAAAATAATTTCCAAATTGAAGATTTATTTACAGGACTATCTAAAAAATTGATACATTTAGAACTATCTGTTTGAGAAAAAATTTCGACTTGAGATAAAACAGAATGTTCTAAGTAAGGTGATGTGTGAGAATTAAAATTTCCTAGGAAAGAATCTACTGAGTAATTGCCAATAATGTTGTTGTTATATGCTATTGGTTCATTTTCCCCCTCGAGTTTTATTACTATGTATTTCTGATGTCATTCTCGTTTAACTTTTATTTGATTTGGTTTACCATTGTAGGGTAGCCACATGTGCAACCAATCAGTTGCGAAGTATCCATGGAGTTTTTCTGACCAATCCCTGCTAAGAATTAAGCCATAAAATTCTGGAATATCAGCAACTAAAATGTCGATAACTTGACATACCTTTGGGTTGGATGACAACCTTATGGTAACCTGATTCAATTCACCAATTACCTCGACTTGTGATCAATCTAGCTGGACTATGCACATAGCAGACTTCTGTGGTTGAACGTTCAATTTTGTACATATTGACTTCGTAAAATATTCAATGAAGCTCCAAAATCCACTAAACAATTATGCACATTTTTATTAAAAATTTCATAAGTAATAAGAAAGGGGGGAGTATGAGATCTTGATCTACCTCCAATTAATATGACGTCGTTTGGATCAACCTTGTTAATCACATTAGTCGGAGGTCTTCCATGTCATGGGAAGCTTGAGAAATTACAGTGATAGGCAAAGGTGCAACTGGCACAGCATGTAATTCTTTCAAAATTATCTTTTGCTCTTGTTTTAACTTCCTCAATTCGTAAAGAGTGATGTTGGCCCAAGTCTTTTTCATATCTTCTATAATATTGTACTCCATTTCATCTGAAACGATCAGCGTTTTAGATGGAGTAGAAGAATATATTTGGACTGGGCTGGTTTGAGTCGCTTTAGATGTTGCCTTCTTGGATGCGATTTTATCCTTCATTGCTGAGCTTGCGCTCTTTGGCTTAGGGGTAGTTTGGGGGGGATCAAGCTGATTTCTACTTCATGTACTAACCGGGAATGCTTCTTGATCTTCTTCTTGTGGGAGGATGAAATCCCACATTCCTTGTAACTCTACAACTTCTTCTTCATCAATTTGCTCTTGAGTAGCGATCTCCTCTTCTTCTTCTTCAGATTCAGCGTTTGTAATAGTGTTGGGGGGCTTTGAATCATTCGATGGATTTCTTTTAAAAGCTTTGTATGGCTTCTTTGAAGAAGTTTCTGCCACTTGTTTTTTTATGTCGACCATCTCGTTAGGCATGGTCTTCAAAACTTTTTGTAATCCTTCTAAATCAAAAGGATCTTTCGATTGCTTTTTCTTGGGATCTTCTTTGAATGTTACCTTCTTAGACTTTCATTCTTCGATTGCAGTCTTCTTTTCCAGGGCTATAATCTGTTTCTCTATAGCTATTGCTTCTTTCATGTTTTCAGCCAAAGTTGTCTTATTAGCCCTATCCACGAAGATTGCTATATTTGATGGTAATGCAGTGATGTACCATTCACTTCGCACTTCTTCGTTGGGCTTGGAAGCGGTAGGAATTTTGTTTAATAGCTTATTGAAATGAGAATTGAAGTCCTTGATAGGTTCTTTTGATTGGGCCTTGAGGTTTGACAGGTCAGTAATCAACGTCGCAGTAGACCTATCATCACCAAACTTAATGAGGAATTGCTCCTCGAAAATGTCCCAACTAGTAATAGATCCAGATGGTAGTGAAAAATACCATGATCTCACTATTCCTTGAAGGGTATACGGAAAAAGTCGAATGACAACATCTTCGTTGGTAACTCCATTAAGATTTATGGATAGCATAAAGTTATTGATATGCTCTTCCGCTAGCATGCCTTCTTCAGGATTGAATTTAGGCAGCCATTTTTAGAATGGGCTGGTAGCTGACTCAAGGGTGCAGGCATTAAGACTGCCCCTGGATTGTTCCATGGAGATTGAGCCATCGCTGATTTACAAACGGAAGGAAGTGGAGAAGATTATCCCTGAGGTCGAGAAGATGAGGATATAATAACTCCTTATGATTGAGAAGGGGATGTAGAAGTACCAGTAGGTTGGTGGACAATGATCTTGAGTGGCGGGGTGGATGGTTGACTTCACGGTGAGGAAGTTGAGATGGATGATGATGGTGAAAGAGTCTTGCTATCGGACCCTTTAGGTGATTTCCTTGCTCTCTTCCTAGTGGGTAGAGGTAATTCAGTTGGCTGAACACCAAATTTTTCGCTCTTTAATCTGGTTAAGGGATGAGCAGGGTTATATTGTGAAGTCATGCTGCCTTGAGATTTATCAGATCTTTGAGGAGATATAGAAAACCACTGAAGTTTGTGAATCAGGGATTCGACTTCAAGCGGTTCAATAGTAGATTGTTCTGAAATGTCAGGGTTTGTAGCATCGACTGGTGATCCTACGACTTTTGATGGTGGGTTTAAAGCTTCTAAATGCAATGGAGAAGTTGGGGGAGATGGTGAGGGTGATTTACTCTAAGAATGGTATTTAGATTTGGACTTACTTGCCATGCATAGTTTGAGGCCCTCCTTCTAGCGCCAAATATGTTGAAGCCTCGAAAATAGGGTCAACAACAAGGGGGATACCCACCCGGTCTGCACCTTGGTTTGCAGCTCCTTTTCCGTTTGGTATAGCAGGTCCGACTAGGGATAATGGGACTAGTTTCCCAATTTGTGTGTGTGTGTAGAATATGATATCTCTGATCAAACAGTTCCTAATTAAGATGCTCTAATTCTAATTTTAATCTAATGACATGCTATTGTATTCTAATAAAACATAAATATCTATGTCTATACTAACCCAGGGTATGATTCTTCTGTTATGCGATCTAAAATGATTTCAGATAACAATCGGTAATAAAGATCATTCAACTATTATAAGAAAAGAATTCAATATAGATGAACCACTTCGCATAAAAAGTTAGGCGAAACAGTTGCGAAAAACATATCGCATAATAAGCTACTCATATATCAAGCATCAATAAATAGCTATCACCGTACAAAAGTGCCAAATGATAACTCAGGCATTCAAGCATTAACATATAAATAACTGAATTTAAATATCACTTTAACACAGGAGATAGAAACAATTAAAAGATAAAAGTACCAATTATAACTAGTTCTACTCATGAGCTTCAAGCGATAGCGATTTATCTCTTCTCAATCCAACATCAACTAAGAGTACAGTAGTGCAACATCAGTAGCAGATATCAGATGCAAAAATCAATAAATCTTGTTTCATTCATTCACCAAAACCTCCTCGGAGGGTGAAAAAGTGCATGTTCTGAGGACAAGTTTTTGATAAATTTCTGGACCCTTCTCTAAATGCATGAGAAGGGTTTAAATACTATTAACTATGTCTAAAAATAACTTATTTACAAAAATTTATGATACGGTTTAAATGACCATCCTTTTTCTAGGAAAAATAAAATAAAACTATTTCTAAAATTAAATCTAAAACTAACTATTTCTGTATTGTCTCCTTAATGTCGCAAGCATTCAGAATTTGCTTGAGAAGAGTTAGTTAGCTGACTTCAGCCTTTAAATGTGCTGCAAAAAATGGAATCAGCAAGATCTGGCACCATCTTTTTGGTACTGGGCTTATAGGATATTGAGCAATTAGAGACTTTCTATTTTGATAATTTTTACCCAGCAATGCGCGATTAGCGCTAGGCGCTAATCGCGCATCGGAAACTACCTTTGTTTCTTAATCCGGGCTTCCTTAGTGTGATTTTTCCCTCTTGCTTGTTTTCTTGTAGCAGATGTAAAGTTGAAATTTTGTGAAAATAATGATTCTGAAAGCTCTTGACCTCGAGCCCTAAACTGCCTGTCTTTGAAGTCACCGCTGTCTGGTATTCCTTTAACCATTTCTGTGCAGGGGAGAATTTTGGGCCTTGCTACTCTCCGGTGCAAGAATGAACAAGCTAACTCAGCAACTGATGCTTCAGACGACCTTAATGAGCCTGTAGTAGCCGTAAATCTCATTACTTTAGGATTTATTTCCTCAAGTAGATTATGTATGCCTTCCTAGGTGAAAATACCCGCGTTTCTGTTGCATGTTGTGTCTTTGTGCAAGGGTGCCTTTTCTCTATCTTCAGATATCAGAGCCTTGCCTATTTTCACCGTAGCTTCCTGTACACTACTTTGTATAACCTTTTTTCCTTCATTCCTGCAGTTTAAAAGTGAGGTGAGAGTAATGATAATAAATAACGACGAGAATGCTTTGACTGCCAAAGACATTTAAAAACCACCTTACGTGAATTGGCTCTTTGATAAACTCAAAACTAGATGTCATTAACAACTGGAAACTACTTCATTAATGAGCATTAAAGCACATAACCAGCCTCGTTTAATGGAAACACTTTTCCTTGAATAATGAACCAAAAATTTGCAATGAGACGATTTTGCAATTTGCTTTGCAATATTGCAGATCGCTACATCGCATAATCACAAGATCGTTCTGTCATCCTATCGTAAGATCGTTTTGTCACATTATCGCAATTTCGTAGTATCGCATGGTCGCAACATTGCATAATCGCAATATCGCATAATCACAATATCGCATGTTTTTTGTGAAGTAGTTTCTTGCGAGGCACGATTTTGCGATATGTGCTATCGCATTTTGGCGTTTTCTGCGGTTTTTTATTATAAGTGTGCTTCTAAGGCTTGCGATGCGATATATGTTTATCCTTATTCAATTTCACATCACATTCTCATGATTTTAGAGTTTAGCTTGTAAGTAGGCATGTTGTTATCTTTTATGTGATCCGATATCCTTTAAGGAGTGATTTTGTCTTCCCTCATCACAAAAATTAAGTTTTTTAGACATTTTCAAAGGTATTTTCTTAAGTTTATGATGGTAAGTTTTATTGAAAAGGAAATACAATCACTAATTGATTTTTTTGAATTCTAGCTAAGGGTCCCCATTTATTTAGTATTAGTCACAACACTAAATAAAAAAGAGGGGGGTTGTTGGTGGCCAGAACATGTCCATAAATACTTGTGGATATTCCACTTCAGTAACAGATGTACCAATAATTGTAGGAGTAACTAGGGTCACAATACTTACTGGTATAGGTGTTTCTTGTAACATAGATGAAGAACTAGAAGTTTGGAAAGTACCGGACTCAGTCAAACGAGACCGTTTTGATCAGATAGGTGTAGCTTCGGGCATTAAAGGAGGTTTACTCGATATCCTCCGTGAATGATGGGGTAAGTTTTGATGTTCATCCACGATTGCTGATTGATTTTATTACAAAAAATAAATAAACAAAAAGGGGTAAGCTAGGCAAAAGGATTACCAAGCAACTGTGAATTACAGAATACCTCCCAGTGAACTGAGAAGTACAGGCAGGCAATCTCCCCGAATGTTGTGTTCGGTGTATCGCAACGTACAAGGTGGCCAACTCAGTTACGTAAGGATGGATAGAAACCTAGTGTTGTCCTCCCATATATACCTGAAAGTACATGGAGGTCCAATCCGTGTTAGCGATGTCTAATGTGAAACTGCACAGTGAGAGCATTTCTTTATACTTTACGTACTATAACACCGCCCTATATACCCGAAGATACATGGACGAGCTATGATATACTCACGTATGTGGAATGAGGTATCGCACTTGGAGTGTATCGCAGACAAGTTAGTGACAACTGCTATGTTTTATGACACCAGAATGCGTCTCTAGCCTAGAAGCTCTAAATGTTTTGTGTTAGGTGACAATGCTCCATTAGGTTAATTGAGATTAATTTTAAGTTGATCTCGATTAAGAATTTTCCTTTCAAGGTTCACCACGTGATGTCTTTGAAATTCCTAGAATGCAATTAATATGATAAGAATCCTTTTCATTCATTTTGAACAATGAATACCTTAGATAGTAGGGATAGAGCAATCAGATTCTTTTAAGCATAGAACAAAGAGCACATCTAATGCAATTTCCCTAAACTATTCCTATGAACACACACAAATTTTTTCAATTCACGATGCAAGTTTTTTTTTTCAATTCCCTTAATGTTGAGATGAACAAAAGGAAACTAAAGCACATACAATCAATCAATGTTTTTTTAAGACTGAAGACTTTACGATAGTTCCTTTTCGAAAGAAATGAATACTTTTACAACACTTTCTTTTGAGCAAAGATTAATCGAGTATAATCTAACTTTGACAATGAATTGATAATGATAAAGAAATCATTTAAGAAACAGTAAACAATCAAGGCCAAAGTAGGGATAGAAAGAGAATATACAAATTGATTTCAGAGACACAACAATCATTGATCTTTCAGCAAGCAAAAATAGAAGGAAATTTGGGAAAAAAATCAAGTCAAAGATGGGATTTTTTAGCTAACGAGAATCGATGCTCTATGTCCTGACCAAGCCTGCATTAGTGCCAGAGAGGACATTCTAGGGGCTTTCAAGCACAATTATTTACAAAAAAACACTTTAAAAAGGCTGAAAAATGATCAATGGAAGAAAGTAAAGTCTACTAGGGTGTACTAGGATGAAGGTAAAATACCTGGAACGATGATCATTCCCCAATGGAGTCACCAATTTGTTATGTGGAATTTTACATCTACAGATAAATATAATTTCCCTAGGTGGTTAGCTACACCTAGAACAACAAATTTAAAGAGTTAACCTTTCCTATAGAAGATAAATAAGACAAGGGACCTAATTGTTATCTTTCGCTTCCCTTTGTCTCCTTTGAATAGCTCTCGTCGCTGCTTCTCGAACAGAATCCGCTCAACAAGTACCTGCAATCATAAAAAGAAGACAATAACCAATCAAAGCAAGAGTTTTATCTACTATAAGCAAATGGAATCTAAAGAATTTACACATATAATCATCATACATAAATAAAAGAATATGGTAAAAGGTGTAAACATCTCTATTAAGTAGAAGGAAGAATGACAACCAAGAAGTCTGATCCCATGTCATTCATCCAGCTTGAGTTCCATCCTTCATCACACCAAAATAACAACACTTTGGTAGCATAACAATACTTGCTTACAATCTCAAGCCTCACACCAACAATATCTCCTTACAAATTCTCAAAGTCCAACCCTTAATCACTATGATGATTACTCAATTTATAGGAAAATGGAGGTATTTTTGTCATAAATTGGGCATTGAATGGCTTTCCAATTTGGGAGTTAGATTCCATGGAGGAAGCGATGAGAGGATAGGAGGTTATTTGATTCATTCCCTATCCAATTTAGAGCTCATAGGAGACAATAAGAGGTGGGAATCTTCTAGAATGAAAGAATATTCCTAGAACCCTATGAAGATTTTGCTCAATCTTGCCCAGAGTGGGTCAAAGTGGACCTAGGTGTTCTATAGAGTAGGCTTGAATGGGTCTAAGTGCTCTGTAGTGCACTTACCCCAGACCAAGGTTGCATTGGTCCCTCAAGGAGTTATTTCAGGATGTCTTTTGGCCAGGAAACTCTCAGGAATGATGGCATTCAATGTGGTGACTTTCTAGGGCATGTAGCAACAGAATTAAGGTTTTATGAGCCCTAAAAGTACTGATTTGAATGATGGGAGTGATGTTCCCAAATAAACTTGTAACAGTTACACCTTGAAGTGATATTATAGGTTTCTGCTACACATTATATGTTGTTATAGGTTGTTGTTACATATTGGATGTTGTTATAGGTTGTTGTTACACTTGGATGTTGTTACAGGTTCTTGTTACACATTGGATACTGTTACAGGATGCTAATACACCTCGCGTTGATCCATGGTCACACCAACAATGCTGTCACCAGCTAGTCGCATCATCTTGAACCACCATTCACTCGATGTTGTTGCACCGAAATTGGCAAATGTGGGTACTATTCCACATAATAGTTGTCGGCAACAGGGATTTTCTCTCTTTGAAGAAACAATGCTCAAGTAGTTGCAATCATAACTGATGTATATTTGTATTTAGAAATAGGTTGTAACTTATCTTATTTTTAATCAGCACGAGAATCGTGAGATTCTCATGACTGATCTATTTCTAATTTCGGGTTGTAATAACTATAAAAGACTCAATTTTTCATGTATAAGATATGACATATAGAAGAGTATTGTTACATTGATTCTTTATTTTCTGAGTTTATTTTAATATCAATTAGCATGTTGATGTTGTTATTGTCCTTCAACTGATTCTTTAATCACTTTTGTGTTCTTCCTACACCCTGCTAAGGAGGAAGGGCCCTCCGCTTTGGCAAGGATTGCAGTGATATAGGTAGTGTACAGTCTAGTTTAGTAATTGATTTATGGTTTTTCATTGTTGCTGTATAAGTCATGGATTACATTTGTCACTATTTCATTTATATTATGCTATTACATTGACTTAATTAAAAAAATGATAGTAAATAGCTGGAATATATGTTAGTTCCTATGTGGCACACCTTTATTTTGATAGATGCGAGTTGTGTTTTAATTCTGTAGAGTGTTTTCATATCTACACGCATGGTTTGATTCCTCAATTTGGATCAGTGACATCTTTCACAGTTTTCTGCATTTTCTTGTTCTTGGCTGGCGTGTATTGGCACAGACAATGCGAACTCCATTGAAACAATAAGACCTACCTTGGGTTGACAATTAATGTTGTAGTCTAAGTCAATTAAGGTTGATTAAAACAACACTACACCAACTCAATAGAAAAGTCTACGTCCCTGTGGGGTGGAAACTCTGTAATATCCTCACGAAATACATCCTGAAACTATTGTAGAACTGGGTATCTTCTCAAAACATCTTCATCCCCAACTTCCTTACCTTTGTCACTAGAAATGT
Organism: Pinus taeda; assembly: GCA_000404065.3. Lineage (NCBI taxonomy): Eukaryota > Viridiplantae > Streptophyta > Pinopsida > Pinales > Pinaceae > Pinus > Pinus taeda. The sequence continues at coordinate 85,758 of APFE030587588.1, read as the reverse complement.
GCATTGCAAATATCACATAACCTTTTCTACAACTACTCTTAGCCTGCATAACGGTAACTGTCCTCACTAATGTAGGCGTCTTCTTCCACTGGAAGGTTCTCTTTTCCCCACTATCATCCACACACTCAATGGCCTTGTCAAAGAAATCCACTTTGGTCCTATGAAGGTAGATCCAATCCATACCCAAAAGCATACTACATGACCCCAATGATAGTACATTCAAGTGTGTTGTTGTAGGCATACCATTTAACTCAAATGCACAAGTTCTCACCCAGTGGTGAACTCTCTTCTTTGTACCTGTATCCAACTACACCAACCAAGATTCTGCATGCACTTCTTTTCTCAAACCAAACTTGTACACCAGGTTAGGATGAATATAAATATAGTTAGATCTAGGATCAATCAAAATAGAAACAACTTGATCGCAATTCTTACCATCCATATCAATGATAGATGCCTGATGGTCTACCTTCTTGGTGTCCACAACTACATAGATACGAGGAATGTTATGACCAACATCACTAGCTGTATGCACTTCCTGAGCACTGTAGATCTAGGATCTACCACCACTCTAATAGTATGGACATCCCTCTTATGATGATCATTACTAGATATCCAACACTATAATGGTTCCCTACGACTGCCTCTAGCCTGCTACTCTCCAAGTCCTTTCTTAGTTGTATTGAACTTCTTGTAACGAACTACATTTTCTTCTCACTTGCATCTTAAGGTATTCCTCACTTTGGTGGCCATTTTCCTTTAGCTTTCATATTTGTTTTCAAATCATGCTTAGGCTCAACTTTGCACTTTGACTTCTCATAAAAATGTTTCAACTTTTGGATGGCCTCTTCTAATGATCTAGGCTCATTGAACTCAATCTGGTCCCTGTGCCTACTGCTAGTCCACTAATGAATATCTAAACCTTGGCCTTCTCCTCCTTGAGGTAAGGAACATTCTCAAAAGCTCCAAGAACCTACTAGTATACTCACCGTCTGTCATGGAACCCATCCACAACTGATAAAACCCCTTATCTCTGTCGTCAAAGTATCTTTCCAATAAATACTTCTTCTTGAAGAGTCTCTCAAACGCATGACAAGTCAAATCATCCTCATGTATACCTTTAACATTCTTCACATCTTACCACCAAATATATGCTTTACCTTTGAGACTGAAAGTGGCTATCTTTGCTCTCATGTTTTTTGAATAGTCATGCAATCTGAAGAATTTCCTCATACCAAGAAACCTTGCCTCTGCATCTTGTGATTTCTTCATCTCTCCATCAAAGGTAGGTGTATTTTCTTTCTTAAAATCATCTGACAAGTATCACCTATCATTCCTCCTATAAGGATGTTAACAATGAAAATCATGATGCCTATCAGAACCAGAACTAGAATAATACATGTGTCCATCACCTCTCCTATTCGGAGTGTCCAACATCCTATCATCTCTAACAATGTCATCTCTATCCAACCTGTGATCACTATAAAACCTGTTTCAATATGCCCCATTAATTCTATCCTCCTACTCATGGCTGATCCTAAGTGGTCCTTGTTGATGCAATTTTGAAAAACTCTCAAGTAGTATTGCATTAACCTATGCTTGTTTCTCTTTTGTCTGCATGATTTTGTCATTGTCTGCCTTACAACTCCTTATTTATTCCTTCAATCTTCTCAATGTATCTTCCAAATAGAAGAGAGCCCAACACCATAGTGCTCATTCAATTCATAGGGAGAGTCTTTGTAGTCTACCATCTTGCTATCCATTTGATCTCTTTCCTGCAAGGCATACTATGTCAGCTAAACCAAACCAAATCACAAGAAACCAATGTACTGTAGCATAGTTCGGGGAGGATATCTCATATACAAGATCATCAAATTAGCATGATACATGTATAACATAATAATAACAAAATATAGACATATGATACATAATAACATAACCATGTAATCATCAATCTAGCTAAAGTCCAGTCATCAATGCATGACCATATCAACCACAAACATACCATGGCTACATGCATGACAACAACAACCATAACACCACTCTGTACTTGACCACATGCAAACATTAACATGCATAAGCAATGCGTAGTTGACCACACACATGTATGAATTCATATGATCAAGCATGAATGACGATACTTGTAACCAAACCTACAAGAATGATACATGTAACCAAGCATGCAGTAATGTAACCAAACATAAAAAAATGACACATGTAAGAAACATATAACATGTAATGAGTCATATACTCATGACAACATGCTTCACATAACGACATTCTTATCCCCATGGTGACATCACTACAACTATGACCAACACCATGCATATTAAAAAATCACATAGACCACAAGGATTACTAACACTTGTACAACCGACATGAATGCATGACAAACACATTCACCCAAGGAGAGCACAACCACACTCTGATACCAATTTGTAACCACCCTCTTCCCACATCTACCCAAGTAACCAGGCAACCGGTGTAAACATGTGATGAGAGAGGCCACTATGTAGGGATTGAACCTCTTTGGTGACCTTAAGGAAATGGAATCGATGGAACACATCAACCATACCTTCCACATCAACAACAACACCGCTAGGAGACATCTCAACCACTCAGACATCACCTCCCTAGGTCTCACTAATCTCTTAGACCTCTTGACCTTTGGACGCTCTCATGCTATAGGCATACCAACATCTAGGTACCTTTGGACACTCTCACAACCTTGCAAGCTAGCATCTAGGGACTTTTCCTAGCAAACCTATGCCAGCATCTACAAAATTTTAGGCACTTTTCTAGCCCATAATTCTGACCACTGCCCAAAACTTGTTATAACGTTCAGAATCCATCAAAGACATGATAACAATACTACTAAACTAAAAATCAACCTGAGGACTAGGCTTCCATCCCCAACCAAGACTGACATTTCATAAAACACTTGGAATCAACGCAACCTATAGGTCTAAAATACAATACAAACCATGAATGAATGAAAGCTCTTATGAAACATGACAAGAAGAATGACCACCTTCTCCATTGAACTGTTATAACATCAATTAGGTCTTGCATCCATCAATTTAACAATTACATGTAAATACATGAGATAACCATGACATGAACCAGTCAATTAACCAAGCTTATAACCAACATAAAACCATGTAAATAAATGAGATATAATAGCCATTAAATCCACATATAAACAAGTGAAAAAGAAAGAGAACTTAGCTTTAATTAATCATAGGAAAATCTGACCAGGCTCAAGGCTTCCACGTACCACCAGACCATATAAATGGCTGAACAAAATATTTCTTTTAGCAAGTCAACCCCCGTGCCATATTCAAGCATGAATGTGGGATCTCATGGGTAAACCAATCCAAAAACAACTAAGGGAATATATAGGTTAAAACACCTCCACCGTCACCAAAATGTGATCACACCAAAACCATTTCTCGGATCACAACCAAATCGAACTTGTAATGCCATAGGAATCCATTAATGCCATCCAGAATCCATTAATGCCATCTAGAATCCATTACTATCCTTGAGGATTTTTTCATATCTTTGTCTCTTAGGCTTTACCGCAATCTAATCCCAGATCACTAGGACCTAAACTAAGACCAGTCTCTCTAACTTTACCACAATCCAAATCCATATCACTAGGCCCTAAACTGATACTTCTCCCTCAGGCTTTACCGTGTATCCCACCAAAACTGGTAAAGGGATTCCTAGGCCTTTGGGAATGAACCTTGAGACCACCTCCTCCCAACATACAATGGCTTTTGGAAAAGGAAAGGCTATGCTGAAAACCACTTTCATAACCCGGAAAAACCATGCCACGATAACATGAGAACTTGTTAATGATGCTGGATTTGCCAACATCAGGGGATCACCTTGGTATGAAGTCCCAACTAGACCTCGCACCGCTTGGTGTGGGAGTCCCATTCAGTACGATGGCCCAGTTTCCATTATCTTAAGGATTTGCCTCAACTCTTGCTTGTGAGCACAGGAGAGTAGTTTACTTTGTCTTCGATAAGTGAGGTTCACGTGCTTGGTGAGTGTAAGTAGTGTAAGTGTCACTTGTGTCAATGGTTCTTTCACTGTTGAGGGAGAGGATGAGAGTGAGTTCTAGGTTGATTGGGAGTAGTCCCAATAGTGCTAGGAACACACAACACAACAGGACACACACAACTTCCGTCAAAGTAGTCCACACGAATGTGGCAGTCACAACACACATGGGAAGATAACATGTATAACACTAAGCAGATTAGACCACACGAGTGCAAAGGTAGTTTACAACAAGTTTCATTTGATAGGTTTGTCTGATGTCTGCGAGAGTAGCCTACACGGGCGAGACAGTGTTAACAACATATACAACACATTTCCATTAATAGATTATGCATTACAACAAGTGAAATAGTTCAAATGTAGAACACAGGTTAAAGAAACATGCATCACAAGTGTTAAATATTAGTCTTACAACAGTTACAACACATGTGTGAAAACATGTTGCCCTAGTAGTAGGCTTCTGACTTAAGCGAACATTCCAAGACACATCGTTACACCATACAATACTAACCTCGTGTGAGAGGCGTTGGAGCCACTACTTACCCCTCAAAGGAAATATTATAGATTCTCTTGGCTATGTGGGAGGAGTTGAGGTGAAAAAGTACCTTGCATGTACCAACGAGGGGGTATTTATAGCCAAGGGTGAAACTGACCCTAGTGGATGTTCGACTACCCTCATGACTATTTTACTTCCATGAGTTTTTGACTTTACATGACTCTTTGTACAACAAGTGGGTCTCTTGAATTTCCACGTTACATTACATTGATTAAAAACATAGCCCATGGTGGAGATGTGGGAGACATGACTTGACATGACAATATTGGTACATTTATGTTGTTGCTCGAGTGCATGTCGAGCTACAATGTTGCTGGGTGATGGATGTCTTCATGGTGTATCACAGCTTCACCTCCGCATGGAAAAGTGCATGGAGTCTTCGATGGACTTTGGTTCACTTGATGATGCTTAGGCACATTACTACTTGCTTGCATGTTGGAAAGCTTGACAGGCTCATTTGTTTGCGAAAGGTGAATGTTTGTCTATTTGTCCGTTTGTGAGCACATCTTGCATGTTTGCTCGTTCGTCTGTCTACAAATATATCTTTACATGATCATCCGTTCACGAGCACATCTCTTCGCATGCATTGTTTGTTGGTCCATTGGTGACCCTGTCCTTCTGCATGTGCTCCCTTCACTCATCCAATTCGTCGTCTTGCCATGTTTTTAGGTGTACCTATAACTGCAGTCACTCATGAAGAGACAACATCAAATCCAAAACCTCCTAATCTACCATGACACGATCATTTTGGATGCAGGTGACCAAGAGAAGCAGCAAGGTTGTGAAGTGGGATGATGGCTTCGGGCACTGCTAATGAAGATTGTGGAAGAGTCACTGAGTGATGAAGATGGGAAATCCAAGTTGATAGTGACTGTCTGCGAGATCTGTCTCGACTAGAAGGAAAAATTGTGCAAATTTTGGGAGGGACAATCTGGGTTGCAAGAAGGCAAGGTAGGAAGAACATGCACAGTTTCTGGAATGAGCGGGTAGTAGGGGCTGGAAGGCCAAATTTGAGCAATTTTCTGGAGGAACAGGTCAGGCTGCAAGGAGGCTCAGTAGGCAGAGATTGCACAGTTTTTGGGAGGAACTGCCTGGGAGCTTGGCAGCCAAAACTATGGAATTCCTAGAGGGAACTAGAAGCTTCCTATTGAGGTCATTGGCAGCCAAAACTGTGCAATTACCAGAGGGAACTAGCAGTTGGCTATTGGGTCACTAACAATAGAAATTGCATAATTCTTGGAGGGAACTATCTGTCTACTGCTAGAAGCTTCTGGCAGAGGAAATTGCACTGAGGCTGGGAGGCTGGCCTTCTAATCATCTCTCCACAATTTATGAACTTAGTGGACTTTTGGGCAGCAGAAGGCCTACTCATGAAAACTATGCAATTTCTTGGATGAGCAGTCGGTTGACTATTGGGATGACTGATTGGGAAAACTAAAAAATTTATGAGGGAGACAGGAACGGGCACTTGGTGTTTTTTTAGCCTATCTACACAATTTCTTGAGTCAGTTGAGTGACTAAGGTTAGTGGCCTCTACACAATTTTTGAGGGGAATCAGTCCTAGGATGATTATTGGGTCTGATTGTCTGGGTGGTCAGTATGAAAGTGGATTGAATTTCTTGCGGGTAGTGTAACTTGAAAAGACTTACTTGATGATTCTATGTTGTTCTAGTTGATAGTCGATCGATTCGATGCTGGGGTGATGGTCCAGCTGTTAGAGGGGAGTCTGGTCGTCATAACTTCAGCGAAAATGACTAAGTGTGTGAACAATCAAAATATACATAGGTGATCATGCTAACACACACTCACATGAATCAACGATGAAATGACTCAAACCATCTAGGCACACATGTTCAACATGATTGACCGACAGTGCAAATGGCAAGAGATGACGCTTGCGCGATAGTGAATGTGACCCTGTGTATGAGTGTGGTAGATGCTTTCATAGCAAACACAACAAGCACATACGAAGTGAAGACTTTGGGCATAACCAAAACATGGTCGCAAGCATGACTTAGACACCAGCATGCAAAAACTTGAATGAAGTGAACAAGCAAGGCAGATGCAAGGAATCACACGAGCTCATGGAGTGAACTCGAGTGTGTGCATTCATCAAGTGAAACTCTCAAGGGAGGCTCTGAAATTGGGTGCAGGCCAAAATTTTGGAGGGTGGTTGTAGCCGCTACAACACTTGGTTACACACTGGTAGAACTTTAGCTACTCTGTTTCAGTTCATTGCTAGCACAGGGCCTTGGTATTTTGAGGATTATTGAATCATTTTGCAGGTTAATTCAGCTTCCCCACTTACCCCATGGACATACATGGTCCACCCTTTGATAACTCAGTAAAACGAAATCAAAAGCTCAACTTGATATTAGTGTTTCCAATTCGACAAGGGTAGTTTACCTCGCGAGTTGAAGATTTTCAGAGTATAATTTTTCATCTCTGGTGTTGCTCCGCTTCTAGTAGGCCTGGACAGTACCCCGATCGAGTCATGCAGGAAAACACACATTGGTCCATTTCCAATGAGCCTGGATAGTACCCTAGTGGAGTTGCATGCTTCACCTCTCTGCGCAGGAAGCCTTTCTCTTCTTTCGCCTTTGTATTTTTCAAGAGGACTGTGCGTAGGCACTTATTTATTTTTGGGGTGGAAGAGGGATCTCGATTTATTGAGAGAAGAAGAGGTTGTTCCTTCGGAGAAGTATGTAAGACCTCTGACATAGGTTTTCTCATTTAGATTTTTCCCTTCTTGGTTTCTACTAGTTGGATGAGGTTGAACACAGAGAGAAGAAGGCTAAGCATAGGCATGGGGCTTCCCAGTGTGGAGATAGGTTCATGGTTGGACAAAAACTTCCTTTGTAAACAATTCCTATTTTCCATCAAGACTTAATCAGTTGAAGGTTATAACCAAGCACAGAGAAGACAGACATAAGAGTGTCCAAGTGTTGCAGTGTCACAAGTCTCTTCAAATTTCATCCACATACTCTAATCAAAAGCCATAACATAGTATTTGGCAGCACTTATTTCCGGAAACAAAAATAGCAATATACCAAGAAAACAAAACAAATGTAAACAAAAATAATAAGCAAAGAAAACAAAGTGAAAACAACAACAAGTAAGCAAATCAACCAAGTCAACGAGAAAACAATCATGCAAACCAGAAATAAAAGTCAAGCGAAAAAGCAAACACTACTCCTACTCCTACGTTAAATGGTTGGGCTTACATGAAATGAAATTTCCAATGAAGACACCATAGGTGTACTTGACCTACAGTCACAAAGATACGAGCGATTAAAACAGCTAAAAAATAGTGTGCAACAGAAAATGAAAAAAAATGAAAAACTTGCACATGAGAGAGGTCTCGCCTATGGGCAGAAGAATGTGTCACAACCACCCAACACACATTCTTACCTCTTCTGTAACTACCATTTTTCAAAAAACCTTGAAGGCCTCTTGCGAGTGTGTGTTGTTCTGCACCAAGTTTCTCAGCGAGTGCGAGGAAGGACTGAAGCTTGTTACCTGCAACATGACATGCCAAGTAAGATTGTTCTAGGCATTCAGTGATTAGATCATAACATTTGTGATGACTGTTTTGAAATATTCGTGATATTTGAGTAGACGAATTCCTAATTCGAGAGACGGGATCAAGATGGGAATTTGATATGGATAGATAAATCTGGTCATTCTCATTAGTCACGTTAATACAATGAGGGCCTACCATAGCCATCAGTGCAAGCCGAAGTGCCTCACTTTCTTGACAGAAGTCTAAGAAGAAATATGTTACATGGTGAAGATCATAGTGCGGGAAGTGACTTTCATTGGATGTATTATTGGGAAAATGATAAACTACATGACAACCACCCAAGATAGAAGAGAAATCAGACCAGTCAGTCGAGATGTCGAATTCCCAGTTTGACATGAACAAAGAAACCTTTTGAACAATTGTACAAATGCTCTAAATGAGGGAACCAAGTTCATTGTGTGCTAGGAACGATAGAACACCCACCTACAACTGATGAAAAAGTGCACAAGCGTCATGGTCATCACAGAAATGTAAAAAGGATGCCAGCACTGTGAATGTGTGAAACCAGTTGGGGTATGGTGAAATGACAGTAACTTTATTCATGTGATTGGTTGTGTGCTCATCATCACACAGGGAGATTTCTGGTGTGATGAGTGGGCAGACTTGACGTGCAAACTTTGCAAAAAAACCAAGGAGTTGATTATGAGAGAGAACATCTGATAAGTGTGATTCCTAATAGAGACAATAAACTTCACTGTCCCATGATTGGATGAGGGATGGACACTCCCAACCCAAACTGGATGTAAGAGAGGTGCATGAATATAGACATGTTGTAACGGACTCGTGGATTCGATCATTGGGGAAAATATGAAATTTTGAAATATCATGCCCCGAACAGTAAATATTCTTTACACGGGGATCCACATCGAGTGGAACCATGTAGATAGATGGATTGTGCATGAGAAACAAGATCTGATTTGGTTTGTCAGGCTTACGAGAGTCACGAGGTCCTAACATAACCAACAACAAATGTTGAAGTGCCTCGACTCCCTAACATGTCTCGTAACTTTCGAGAATTGAAAAATTGCATTTTGGGATGTGAACCAGATCATGCATGGCTTGAGGATGAATGTTGTTACTGATTTCAAAACTTCTCTTAGGATGACAACCATCTCTGTCACAAGCTTCATCAAGATTTTCAGCAAGCTGACTTGACGAGTTGTCATCATGCAACACACAAGACGCTGACATGTAGGGAGAGTCTTGTGTGTTGAAACTATTTTCATCATGGACAAACTCATTGCCTTGTGTCGATCAAGGAGATAACTCAGAAGATGAAGAAGTAAGAGAATGGAGAGTGTCTCTGATGCATGTTGTTGCGCTGTGAATGATAGGACACACGGCAAGTAAGGTGCAAAGGAAGATTCAATATGGATGTCTTCTTTGACCAATGTGCATTCCAGATCTAAGTTAGAGTGTACATAATATGACAATAGATCATATGATTTACTTGGGTGTTCATCAAAACATACGAAAGCGTGGGAGTGATGACAACCCAAGGATGGAGGTTGATCAAAATAATTGATTGTGCATGATGTTTCACCAAGATTCGCGGATCAAGGATTGATCAAGAATGGAAGCTCAATGTTTTAAGAGGAATTGATTGTGTCTTCATCATCCTTCTCCTCCGCTTGATGATGAGACTTCCTTTCACGTGATTGCAACTTGAGCCAGCAGCTTGAGAATCAAGAGAGTGTGTGCAGCTAGCTTATGAAGTAGATCACTCAAGTGAGTCATGGTGCAAGGAATCATGGCTTGTAGATGATGGAGGATGGTAGAGATGTAGATTAGACTCAAGACTTGGGTTAGGAACAGTGATTTCCTCTTGCGGAATGGAGGGATGATTTTTCACCATAGGCTTTCCTAACCATTATGGAATTTCCTCCATTGGGGCGAGAGACAGCTGAGTAGATGGATTGGGAACATGTTGTGCAAATTTCTAAGCTTTGTAACCACTGTGAGGGGGCACCCTCTTCGAGACATGAGGTGTCTCATGATCCACAAGTGTTGAGGAAGAAGGGAAATCATGAAGTTCATCACTTTAAAAAACATGAACCAAGCGTTTCATCTCTTGGCTCATGAAGCAAAGGTCCCCAAACTGCTCAGGAATTTTGTGACATAGGAGAAGGAAGCCAGTAGTAAAGTCATCAACTAATTCACCAAACATCATCCTTAAATGAGAGATTCTTTCATAGACATCTTAGTGGTCACACTCATCGAAGGCTTGATGGATCTTCTTGAGGAAAGTGAGAAGGGAATGGACAAAAGCAGGTGATAGGGTATGACACCGCCAATTAGCATGACCTTTGAGGGTGAGGAATAAGAATATGCAAACAAGATCATCACTATTGATCTCATGAGATTCACAGAAATGAAGAAAATCATAAATGTGCTTGATTACAAACATTCTGTCCTCACCATCAAACTTTAACAAGGACAAGTAATCGAGAAGCTCATTGGGGATTGCTAATTGATTAAGGGAGAAATGAGATAAACACCCCAAGAGCAAGAATTGTGTATTATTCATTGGGTAAGAGATTCAACATGTATGGGCTCAACTTGTCATCTCTCCCTCCTTCTAGTTCAAAATGTTGATGGTGCTGGATCCGCTGACATCAAGGGATCACCTCCGTATGAAGTCCCAACTAGACCTCACACCGTTTGGTGTGGGAGTGCCATCCAGTACAATGTACTGGTCGCCATTATCTTAAGGATTTTCCTCAACTCTTGCTTGTTAGCACAAGAGAGTGGTTTACTTTGTCTTCAATAAATGAGGTTCACATGCCTAGTGAGTGTAAGTGTCACTTGTGTCAATGGTTCTTTCATTGTCAAGGGAGAGGGTGAGAGTGAGTTCGAGGTCAATTAGGAGTAGTCCCAACACTTCTAGGAACACACAACACAACAGGACATACACAACTTCCAGCGGAGTAGTCTGCACGGATGTGGCAATCACAACACATAAGGGAAGATAACACATATAAGACTCAACAGATTAGTCCACACGAGTGCAACAATAGTTTACAACAAGATTCATGTGAAATTTCTGTGTGATTCCCGGGAGAGTGGTCTACATGGGCAAGACATCGTTAACAACATATACAACACATTTCCATCAATAGATTATGCATTACAAGAAGTGAAATAGTTCAAATGTAGAACACAGGTTAAAGAAACATGCATCACAAGTGTTAAAGATTAGTCTTACAATAGTTAAAACACATGTGTGAAAATGTGCTAGCCTAGTAGCAGGCTTCTAAATTAAGCGAAAGTTCCAAGACACACCGTTACACCATACATCACTAACCCCGTGTGAGAGGCGTTGGAGCCACTACTTACTCCTCAAAAGAAAGATTACAAACTCTCTTGGCTATGTGGGAGGAGTTGAGGTGAAAAAGTCCCTTGCATGTACAAATCAGGTGGTATTTATAGCCAAGCGTGAAACTTACCCTTATGGTTGTTTGACTACCCTCATGATTGTTCGACTTCCATGAATTTTTGACTTTACATGACTCTTTGTACAATAAATGGGTCTCTTGGAATTCCACGTTATATTACATTGATTGATAACATAGCCCATAGTGGAGATGTGGGCAACATGACTCATGACATTACTCGACATGACAGTGCTGGTACATTCGTGTTGATGCTAGAGTGCATGTCAAGCTAGAATGTTGTTGGGTGATGTATGTCTTCATTGTGTATCACAGCTTCACCTCCGCATGGAAAAGTGCACGGAGTCTTCGATGGTCTTTGGTTCACTTGATGATGCTTAGGCACATTGCTCCTTCCTTGCATGTTGGAAGGCTTGACAAGCTCATTTGTTCGCAAAAGGTGCATGTTCGTTCGTTCGTTTGTTCATGAGCACATCTTGCATGTTTTCTTGTCTGTCTACCCTCAAACATATCTTTGCATGATCATTTGTTTGTGAGCACATCCCTTCACATGCATCAGTCACTCGTTCGTTGGTGACCCTATCCTTCTACATGTGCTCGCTTCATTCATCCCATTCATCGTCTTTCCATTTTTGTTGGTGTACCTATACTTGCAGTCACTCATGACGAGACGACATCAAATCCAAAACCCCCTAGCCTATCATGACATGTGATCATTTCGGATGTAGGTGACTGGGACAAGCAACAAGGTTGTGAAGCAGGATGATGGCTTCAGGCACCGCTGATGAAAACTGCACAAGAGTCACTGAGTGATGAAGGTGGGCAATCCAAGTTGATAGTGACAATCTGCGAGGTATGGCTCGGCTCGAAGGCAAAATTGCGCAAATTTTGGGAGGGACAGTCTGGGTTGCAGGAAGGTAAGGTAGGCAAGATCTTCATAGCTTCCAGAACGAGCAGGAAGAAGGGGTTGGAAGGACAAATTTGCACAATTTTATGAAGGAACAGATCGGGATGCAAGGAGGGTCAGCAGGTAGAGTTTGTGTAGTTTTTGGGAGAAACTGCCCATGAACCTGGCAGCCAAAACTGCGCAATCCCAGAGGGAACTGGAAGTTGGCTTCTGGGGTCACTGGTAGCTAAAACTACACAATTCCAAGAGGGAACTAGCAGTTGGCTGTTGGGTCACTGGCAGTATAAACTACACAATTCATGGTGGGAACTGTCAGTCTACTGTTAGGAGCTTCTGACAGAGGAAACTGCACTGAGGCTGGGAGGCCAGCCTATTGATCATCTTTACGCAATCTATGAGCTGAGCGGACTGCTGGGTAGAAGAAGGCTTACTCATGAAAACTGTGTAATTTCTTGGATGAGGAGCTGATCGACTGCTGGGATGACTGACTGGGAAAACTGCACAATTTTCTAAGGGAGATAGGGATAAGAACTTGGTGTTTGTCTGACCTATCTGCACAATTTCCTTAGTCATCTGAGTGAGCAAGGTCAGTGGCCTCTACGCAATTTTTTAGTGGAGTCAGTCTGAGGGTGACTGTCGGGTCCGACTGTCTGGTTGGTCAGTATGAAAGTGGATTGAATTGATTGAGGGTACCGTAGCTTGAGAAGAATTTCTTGATGCTTCTACCTTGTTCTAGTTAACAGTCGATTAAGTCGAAGGTGGGCTGATGGTCCAGTTGTTAGAGGAGATTCTGGTCATCAGAACTTCAGTAAAAATTACTAAGTGTGTGAATGATTGAAAGATGCATAAGTGATCATGCAAACACACACTCACATGACTCAACGATGAAACAACTCAAACCATCTAGACACACATGTTCCACATGACTGAACGACGGTGCAAGTGACAAGCGCGACACTCGTGATTAACCGTTCATTGATCGAGACGATGCTTGCACGATAGTGAATGTGACTCCGTGTGTGAGTGTGACAGATGCTTTCATAGCGAACACAACAAGCATATATGAAGAAAAGACTCTGAGCATAAACAAAACATGGTCACAAGCATGACTTAGACACCAGCATGCAGAAACTTGAATGAAATGAACTAGCAAGGCAGATGAAAGGCTCACACGAGCTCACGGAGTGAACCCGAGTGTGTGTAGTCATCAAGTGTAACTCTTAAGGGAGGCTCCAATTTTGGGTGCAGGGCAAAATTTTGGAGGGTGGTTGTAGCCGCTACAATAAAACCATACACCAACATGCAAAGCCATGCATGTCAAAACTAGTTAGGAAATCACACATGAAATATGTTACCTGCAAGTATTCCTACTGAAGCTACTTGATCCTGCTCTTCCTTCCTTGATCCTTGCTTTCCTTCCTTTCCTTTCTTTTCTTTCCTTGATCTAAAGCTAGAGTGCTCCAAGAAAACTTTAAGTGGCCAAGAGTGGGAGAGAGAGAGAATAATGAGGGAGCTCCAAAACTTGAACTGACAAAAGGTTACCCATTGATCCTCATAAGACTTTTATGAATGAGGCCTCTATTTTCTTCATTTTCAATTATTTTCCTTCATTTTCTTCCTCACTTGCAACTAGTGACCTTTCACCTTACTTTTCTCCTAATTTCCTTTATTTTCATAAATAAATGCACCAAAAATGCTTTTTTTCCTTTTAATTCCCTTGCCTTAGCCTTTGCCAATTTCCTTAGCAAAAAACACATCCAGTGATGCCCACTAGGATATCTTTGCCCAACATTAAGCTGGGAATAAGTGTCCCTTAACCGTGGTCTTATTTTGCCTTTATTAAATTTTATTACATGAACTTTTCACCACGACTGTTACAATAAGTTATCTCCAATCCTTGCACATGATTAATTTCCTCACGTAATAGATTAACATGCTAATATATCATCAATTTCTGGCACCACACAAATATCGAAACTCTATTAATCTCAACTTTAGACAAACACTAAGATTCCGCTAATTCTAGATTTCACACAAACTAGAATTCTTCCATTCATACAAACGAAATTCATGAACACAATAGATATATAAAACTCTATTTCATTAAATAAAATCTATACATACACATACACTCATAAAACTCTCATTTATCTCCATTCACTCTTTATAGCTTGATTCTATATTCATTTGACCATCCTCTTTTCCTCACATTTTCTCTCTTTTTATTAGTTGCAGGCTTACAATAGATAGAATTTAGAAACGTCACAGATTTTCTAGATCCTAATATCACTTCATAAATCACTCCTCAAATCAAATTTTCTAAATCCTCAAATCACTCCAGTTGTCCCTAGAATCTCTCCATAAATCTCTCACATGTTCTATGATAATGAAAGAAACTGACATTACTTACAACACATAATTAAAATTCCTTCTCCATGTCGAAACCCCTTTGTATCTTTGTCTCCAAAAATCTTTGATAGTTTTGGGAGGTAGAATGCTCCTACATCAAGCATTAAAACTCCACCAAAGACATTTTATCCCTTTTTTAAATATTAACTAATTTTGAGTTATCAGTCACTCAAAATATTTTGAAATAAGACTTAAAGAAAGTGAAATATTGATATGTGTCTTGGTTTTATCCTTCTTTATAAACTAAAAGCTTCATGTTTTATTCCCCACTCAAAATCCTTTCAGGGTAATTTTAAGAGTCAACTAAGGGAGTTCTATTTTATCATTGAAACCCCTTTTGCCCTTTCCATAAAATTGAAATATAATCAAGTTTTCGGATCTTTTTAAAGACTATTGGGATGAGTTGGGAACTAAACCTGAGATGAATTTTACAACCTCAAGTTGAGTTCAAAATTTACACCAAAATGTCTTCTTAAGTTATATAAATCACTTGAAAGCTTAGTAAAGCAAGGAAATAAGAAGAAAATTTTGCACATATGAAATATATCAAATAATATGTATGACAAATAATTTCAATAACAAAGAAGTGGTTTCAAGTACTTTCAATATAACTAGTTTCATCGTAAGAACTATTCACTTCAAAAACTTTAAACACACAAATATACATTTAGAAAATTTCTAGCTATGTTAATTAAAATAAACCTATTATTTGCAATTCATTTCCAAATAGTTTCTTAATAAAATGTTGGAGATCCATCTATGATGTGGAGCTTTAGAGTCTTTTTAAAAATGTTTTTGATATTTGGCCATTTAGGCCTTTCATCGTTATTATTCAAAATACTGGGAAACGCTATACAAAATACAAAAATATTGAATTAGCAAATGAATATTATTTATACCACATTTACTTATACGTTGCAAAATATCCTTCTCATTAACTAACATATATCCAAAATAAAAAATAAATTGATAATCATACATTAACCAACATTCTTAATACATGCACACACATTCTAAGTGATTTAGTTATATTAGCCATACATTGTACATGGAACAATAATGCATCACACACATCTCAAATTTAGCTTCTCCACATATATATGTATATATGAAGAAATCAGATAAATTATATTTTTGATGCATTGTTTCCTAATATATAATGTGTTGTTAATGCAACTACATTATTTAGAAAATTACTTAAGAAAAACAATTAGGAGATAAAATTTAAATGATAGATATAGAAAAAGTTAGTCCAAACTACATGGAGACAAGTGATCTTGTTATGCCACACTTAAATTTCCTTTTAATTTTTCATAAACTAATGTTGATTGTTGATTATGTTGGGATACTTAGAAAACTCTTCCTAATTTCAAATTTTCAAATCTATGCAATGTGTTCATTCATTAAAATCCATCATTAAGTGAGCATTGATATCGACTTGGTTAAAGCCTATTTGGCATGTGCTATAGGGATTTAGCTACAGATGTTATAATTATTCATCATCAAAGCCCAACATTAAGTGAACATTGATACTAATTTGGTTAAAGCCTACTTGGCATGTGGTATAGGGATTGAGCTACAAGTGTTATAATGGTTAGGCTTCCTTTTTATATCAACAAATAGCACAAATCTTATTGTGATCTACTTGAAAATCAACTCAATAATGATAATGATAGATGTGACTTTGACATGTGATCACCTACCTATGATATGTGATAAAAACCAAACTCAAATATTGAAAAAAAATAGATGTCTTGTGCTAGATTTTGGTTTAATAACTATATCACATGGAATATTACAACTATTGTAAAATTGAAATAACATGAAGTGAGATTAATAATACAAGACACCTTTAATTAACTAGAATATATCATCCCACATTATATGAGATTTACGGATCATATCCATTGTCATGCCATGGATAGGGCTAAGCCCATTAGTTTCGAAATTGAGACAATCAGACATAGTTCTAAATAATTTTAAGATGCATCACGCTAAAACAAAAACTATCTAAATTTATTAAGTGAAACTTATAAATTTAAAATTATTTAATCTTTTAAAATAATAATAATTTGCTAAACTATTTGTTTAAAGGTTGAGTTATCTTACTCAGCATACTATAAAATTTCCCGACTTCACACCATCAACATCCCAATGTGTACATCCACCAATAAGGAATAAAAAATAGTTATGAATTTTACACCATGATTCCATTGTAGGGAAAAATAGTATTTATGTATCACCATAAAGTATGGCTAATAACTATTTATTGATAATAATTGAATGGTGTTAACACACATTCTCGAGCCCAAACATATTTTAAATGTTTTTGTAATGGTGCCATGGGTAGGCGCTATGCAAATTGAATGGTTAGAACAATATGCCTAGGTCATTATGACAGATTTAATTATCTCATTAAAAAGGTGAGAAGATTCTTGGTGATTTTATGGTTCAATATAGATTTTATCTTAAGCATAAATTTAGTATATAATTAAAAAATCAATTTTTTTTAGGGTGTAAATATTTTATGGAACATCTATTTATATCGTTATTTAAGTTGTATTTTTGAATGCTATATAAAATACAAACAAAATGTAAAATAGTAAGACTATTATAATGTTTTAATTCTAAAAATTTATATATATGATATTAAAATATTTTACATAACATATGCATTGAAACATCATGGATTATATTGTTCACAATAAATTAGTTTTTCTGTGATTAATATATTTTAATTTTATATTAAAATATTTTGTTGATAACTTACATTGAATTTTTTTATTACTATGAATATTTTTAAATGTTCCATTAATTTTATATTAAAAATGGAATGAATTACACATCTTCATCTAATTAATTTTATTTAAAAATACTTGATACTTTTATTTTGTTTTTAGTTTTCAATTTTTTTCTTTTTTCTTTTAAATTGAATATTTTATTTTATATATGTTAAAATATTTTCTTTAACATATATATAAAGTTGATATCAACATAAATTAAGTTAACATAAATCTTCACATAGTTTTATTTAAATATTTTTGAAAAATATACAATATTAAATATCTTACTCATTTTTTTTTTTTAATTCTAATTACTTTATCTAATTTTAAAGTTGATATAACTTAATTTATAAATATAAACATCAAAATATCTTATTTTTTTTTTTTATTAGAAAATATTTTATTTTTTATTTTAACAACCACATTAAACACAAATAACACACATTAAACACAAATAAAATCTCACATCACTCTCGCCTCACACAATACACTTCTCCAAACAATTATTTTTTATAATCATACCCATAAAAAAACATGGCGGGGAGCTAATTTCTTCTAGATAAAAGATGGCCGGAGAGGTAAAGTGTTAATTACGAAAGTAGTATGACCATTAAGCGGATCAACTTACATAATGTGATACATGAAATAGCAAAAGCAATATATCACATCAAAAGGACTTAACATGTATTAACAACGTCAAATCTAAAATAAAAGAGTTTGAGTCCACCATTTCTCAAAGAAAAGGGTTCATTATAAAATCTTATTTTTATAATTTTTCGAAGATTTTAAGAAGAAAAAGGATAATTTGGTAATTAACTCTCTATGTAATAGTAAAAAATGAAGAGGGGTTAATTTTATTAAAAGTTTTTAAATAAGAAAATTAAGTAGTAGTCAAAGAAATATAACATTAACATTATATTAAAGGAGTTACATGTATTAAGTAGTTTGGATGGAAAATTTGTTAGTTATTGATCCTTAATCTTTATCATCACTAACATTTAAATAACAAACATGGAACAAGAGTAGGGGTGGGAAAGTTAGTTGTATATTTTTAAGAAGTAAAGGTAGCTAGTTAACCTAACAGTAGCACCAACAATAGTTCTTGTAGTAGAACATACCTTACAGGGGTGCTCAATTGCGTGCTTTAACGACATGGGCTAAAATACAAGTAACATCAAACCTCAAGCCGAATGTTCCTTCAAGCCTCAAGCATTATAAAAAGTTTTGTGAACACATCTAGTCACAACATTAATTGAGAGAGATTTGGTGCGGTTTTTCTAAATATTGGATTAGGCCTAATCAAAAGGATCATATGACGTAGGTCCCAAATACATTGGGATCTGTGTTGTTTTTTTACCTCCTTGCTCTTTCTTCCAAGCCAACTCCAAAAGAAACCAAAGAGCAATGAATTCATCCTTGTTGTATAGACAACTCCACATTTTCTTGTTGCAACAATTAATTTGAAGTGTATAAATTATCTATTGTCCTTCACTAGATATTTGTGTTTGTTACAATTGGAAAACTAATGTGAGGAATCTACTATGAATTATTGGTAAATTAACATGAATGAATTTCTTTAGTGGGGTTGCTATCAACTAAACATTTCACTTCAAGAGAATGTACAAGCAACCATATAATGGACAACAAAGTTAAGTCTTTGAACCTTCTAATTTTGGTGTATCCACCAAAATAATCTTAATCCACATGGATACAAATTCCAGTAGCATCTGGTCAAAACGTTAATTGAGAGAAATATGTTGTGGTTTTTTAAATATGGGATTAGGCCTGATTTGAATTCCATGTTTAGAAATTCTTACATTGTCCATTCATTTGATTCTATTAAATAAAAAATAGGAAAATAACACATTATTTTTTCTTTAAATATAACATATCAAACTTCCATCTATCCTCAAAGACTTGCACCAAACAACCTAGAATGTGAAAGAATAATCCATATTCAAAAACCTAAAAAATATAGGAAATTTTATGTGCATTGTTGCATAAATGATTGGGCAAAATTACTCTCACCCAAAAATATGAACAAATTTTTTCCACTTTGAGCTAAAAAATGGCAAAACAAAATAACCAACATTCATAATATTTTGGAAAGATGATATACATGGGCCAAGTCAATATGAAGGAATTCAAACCTTTAACTTCCCTCATATCTGTGAGATTTCTGGAATGATCTGAAATAGAGTAAAATGCCCTAAATATGTAATGCAAAATAACAGAAAAATACACCTATTCAAAATACATAGATTATCCAAAGTAATAATAAAATTGAACAAAAGATGTGGTCATAAACGTTACTTGCAAATAAAGAATGTCAAACAAAACATATGCGACCTAGTAAAAGAATGTGCTAGTATAGAGCATTATGCCAATCCAAGCTGTAGAAAAAGAACCCATCAAAGGTAATTAAATAAAATTTGAAATATATGTCATACAATATTTCAATTCAAAACATATAATTTCTTAAGGAAACCAGAGATGTTGCAAAGAAAAGATTGAGAAAAATGGCCACACATTCTTAACTCTCGTTGAAGGCTAATTTTCTAGAATTGTAAGTCGATGCATAAAAATATATAACATGAATACGACGAAAGGAATTTATGTATTTTTTTGAGATCTCGATTAAAGTTCATTCTAAATACATGAATTTCTTTTTTAGGTTCCACTAGTAAGACATGTTTGGGGGATTGAACTTCCAATCACTTGAATACACAAGGGCTTTTCAACATGATTTTTGCCAATTGTGCTACCACCCACAAACCCGAATAAATGAAATTAAAAAAAATTATTCTAACTATCATATTTATTATCTCTAATGATTTAAAGTGTCTTTGTTATGTATTATACTTATCGAAATATCACTATATCGACGATAAATCACTAATAGTAAAAAAACAAGGTTCACTAATCATGATTGACGATCATGATTGACAAAATTATATTAAAAGAAAAAGTGGGTACAAATACAAGAGGTGCATGTTTGATGGTATTATCAACAAATGAATGGCTATAGTAAATCAGTGGGCATGAGGAAATGAGCATACATTGAACAATATTAGACAACATGATCCCTAATTGCAATGTTTCCTTGTTTGGAACAATTATCACTACCACTAGCAATTGAGACATTCTTCTCACATGGAAGCATTGTATAGGATATTTCTTCCACTACACAATTCTTAGAAATGGGACTCTATCCAACTATCCAACCTTTCCAAATTACTCCATTATAGCTCGGCTATGTAACTAAGAGTTCCTGAAATTATACTATATGGAATCCCTGCCCCATGTTAACTTAGCTCTTTGGCATAGGGTGTCTTGGGATTGTTTCATCTCATTCATTAGCTTAATTAGATCAGCCCAGTAATCTACTAAAGAATCAACATGATTAGAATCTTTAACCTTAGCTTCGGCCTTTGGGGCAGTTTCCCTTGGAGGGAGAGATAAGTTTTTTACCAGAGTAGAATAAGTTCAGAAGTCTTTAATTAGATTCAATAAGGCAAGGTACAGAGCTTGATAAGTGGAAAAAGAAATCCTTGAGCATCTTTCAATCTCTCATCATGAATAAGACATGACTTTAGGAAAAGGAGAAAATGATATAAGCTCTCTAGCCTACAAATATTTCTTTGGAATTAACACATGTAATACATGCATGATGCTCCATGCTCAACATTAAAAAATAATTACTAATTATTATTATTATTTTTTTTTTTTAATTAAACGTAAAATAAATTTCTAGCCCATCTCGTGACCACTTGTCTAACCTACCACAAATCTATCATACATGTTCGGCAAGGTCCATCATTTCAAATTATTTTAAGATCATCCACCAATATATCTAGTCCCATTCGCCTAAGTGGAAGTCATTGAATTTGAATTAGTAGCATCAAAGCCACTACCACCTCATACTTTAACACCTCGTTCAGTCGAGACAGAAGCATGAGAGGCATAATCCTAATAAAAATGGCAATGTTTGTATTAAAAATAAAACCCACTAGTCAGCTCTAAGAAGAGAGTCTGAACTAGGAGAGTCTGGCTTTGCAGAATGCTCTACATTGTTCATCAACATTACACATTAAATAGAGTACATGGTTTTAGGGAAGTTAGAACAACATCCTAAAAAATAGAAACTAATTCCTATCCTAAGGCTACGTGAACCAACTCTACCTATTCTAGGATATTCTCCATTCTCTTCAACACTCCCCCTTAAAGGAGAATGGGTTCATATATATGTCTAACATCTCCCTAAACATTTGAAACTTAACTTTTCCAAGAGGCTTAGTGAAAATGTCTGCAACATTATCAAATGTATTACAATATTCTAGATGATTTTCTTTGGATTTCACTTTCTCCCTTACAAAATGGAATTGAGTGTCAATATGTTTAGTGTTTTTGTGAAACACTGGATTGTTGGCCAAATTTATTGAACTTTGATTGTCGCATCTGATTGTTGTTGCGACTGTCTGTTATTCCCCAACATCTTGGAGAAGTCTCCACAACCAAACCGCCTCGCACGTTACTGCACACATGGCTTGATAATCTGCTTCTACTGAGGACAAGGAGACTATGTTCTTCTCTTGTTGCTCCAAGTGATCACCTCAGATCCAAGACTAAATGCATAACCTGTTATAGATCTACGATCATATACATTTCCTGCCTAATTTGAATCTGTAAACCCTGCCATTCTAACATCAGAAGAGTCAGTGTAAATAATTCCATAATCTATAGTACCTTGTAGATACCTAAAAACATTCTTTGTTGCATTCCAATGGCTTTTGAGTGGCTTAGACATAAATTGGCTTAACACACTCACTGCATAAGCCAAATCAGTTCTAGTGGTGGTTAGGTAGATTAGAATCCCAACCAGCAGTCTATAAAATGTTGCATCTGCCGCTTTTGAGCCATCCTCACACTACAATTTGATGTTCTACTGCAATGGTACCAGTGCCGACTTACACTGATCCATTCAGAACTTTTCTAATAGACCTTTGACATACTTTGCTTGAGACAAAAATGTTTGACTTGAATCTCTCTAGATCTAGAGACCTAAACAGTATCTCAGTTCGCCAAGATGCTTCATCTCAAACATCTGTAACATCTGTTGCTTGATTTCATCAATTAGATATATAGCATCACCTACAATTATTAAATCATCTACATATAATGAAATCAACACTATGCATCCTTGTTCATCTTTCATGGTGTAAAGATTAGGGTCATTCTTAATTCTATTATAGCCAACTTGTAGAAAAATGAATCAATTTTCTCATACCATGACCTAGGAGCTTGTTTTAGTCCATGCAATGCTTTCTTCAATCTGCAGGCTAAATGTTCTTTTCCTTTCTGGACAAACACTTCTGGTTGCTCTAAATAAACCTCTTCTTTGAATTCTCCATTCAAAAATGTAGACTTTACATCTAGTTGGTGCATCATCCAATGTTTCTTAGTAGCTAAAGCAATTAACATTCTAATGGTGTTCAATTTAGATACATGGGTGAAGGTCTCTTCATAATCTATCCACTCTTTTTGTGTGTATCCCTTTGCAACCAACCTAGCTTTCAGTTTTTCTATAGTTCCATTTGCATTAATTTTTGGTTTATATAACCATTTTCAACCTATGACTTGTTTTCCTCTAGGAATTTCTACCAATTCCCAAGTGTTATTTCTGATTATTGAATCATATTCCTGTTCCATGGTTGTTTTCCATTCATTACTTTCATTTGCTTCTTTATAGCTAGACGGTTCAACAACATTCATCCTACTAGTTATAAAATTATTTTCCCTATACCTTGCTGGCATTTGAGCTTTCCTACCTGATCTCCTGAGTGGTGGGGTAGTGGTTTCAAACCTTATTTGATCATAATTTACTTTTTCTTCCTGTTGTTGTTGTTGTTGTTGTTGCTGTCATTGTTGTTGTTGCTGCTAATGTTCATCCTCTGCCTTTATTTGCTGCTGACCCTAATTGTTTTCTGCTTCTTCTCCCTTAAAGTACGGAACATCCCATCCGTCATAGTGCTCATCAGGTTCTTCATTATCCTGCTCATGGAATTTGACATCTCTACTAACAAAGATCTTGTGAGTAGAGGGATTAAATAATCTATATGCTTTATATGATGAACAATACCCTATAAAAGTACATCTGATGGCTTTTGAGTCTAATTTATTTCTATCTTCCTTTGGTATGTGGGAAAATTCTTTACATCCAAATATTTTTAAATTTTTTACTACAGCCTTATATCCATACAATGCTTCAAAAGGAGTTTAGACTCAAGACTTCTTGTAGGACTCCTATTTTTCAAATAAACCGCAGTATTCATTGCTTCAACCCAAAAACCATTCAAAATATTCTTACCTTTAAGCACACTTCTTACACATTCCACCAGTGTTCTATTATTCCTTTCTTTTACTCCATTTTGCTATGGAGTATGGGGTACTGTAAATCGCTGCAAAATTCCATGGTCTTCACAATATCTAATGAGTTCATATTTCCTATTTTCTCCCCCTTGATTAGAACAGAGAATTTTTATCTGTTTCCTTGTTTGTCTTTCAATAATATTTTTAAACTGCTTAAAGTATTCAAATTTATGACTCTTCTTACTTAAGAAATACACCCAAGAAAACTTTGTGCAATCATCAATAAACTATAGGAAATACAGTGCACCTCCTAATGATTTTGTCTGCATGGGACCACAAAGGTCTGTGTGCACTAGCTCTAGTATATCCCTCTGTTTCTTTCCTGCTCTAATAGGTAATTATTCTCTATGCATTTTTCCTAAAGTACAGGCATCACAATCATTATGTACTTGCTTTAGCATAGGAAGATCTCTTACCATTTCTTTCCTCTGTAGTAACAAAAAATCATTGTAATTGATTTGGCCGAATCTCTGGTGCCAAAGCTCTTCTGTAGTCAGGCTCGCTACTGTTAATGCTCGAACTGGTGCAGGTCTTACATCCAACTTGTATAGTCCTCCTATTCGGATTCCTGTAGAAATTGTCTTCATACCATCTAGTAGATCTCTAATGTAATAGTTAGATTTTAAAAATTCAACTTTCAAATCTTGATCTATAATCATAGATACAGAAATCAAGTTCTTTGTTATGCCATGCACATACATCACATTATAAATTTGTTTGATATTACCATCAGGTAGAATAACAGAAACATTCCCACATCCTTTGATTTGATGACTTTTGTCATCACCTAGGTAAATATCTGCATGTTCATTGATCTCTTTAAAATCCTCTAGCTAGTGCTTATTCCCTGTCATGTGTGTTGACGCTCCTGAATCTACATACCCAATGTCTGCATCAACATTTCATCACGATCTGCCATGAACAACCTCAAATTCTGCACCTGATCACCATTCGCGAGATGACCTGCATGTCTCTTTGGCTTCTGTTGTTCTTCATGATATTTCTTTTTCCTACATTCCCTAGAAATATGACCCAATTTTTCGCAATAAAAATATTTAGTTTCAGAGTAGTTTTTATTCGGATGCATACCTTGAATTATATTTGGCTGCTTCTATGAACTTGCTTTGTTTTGCTATTGTGGACCTCCTTCCCCTTTGTAGAAGTTATTCTTCGCCATCAATGCAAGATCGACACTCTGGGGCTTCAAAGTCGATCTCCTCTCTTCTTCCTACATCAGTATACCTGTCATCTCTTCAAAATGCAGGATCTTTTCTTTGGCATTTATCCCAGTGATGAACATCTGATAATAATCAGTGACACCATTCACTGTAATGGTGACAAGATTTGTATCGTCCATTGTATGACCAATGTCTGATAGTCTTGTTTTCAGATCCTTGATCCTTGCTACGAATGAAGAAATTGTTTCATTCTCCTCCATCTTTATGGATAAGATCTTACCCTTGAGGAATAGAAGACAATTTGAATTCTTGATCTCGTACAATTCCTTCATAATTCCCCAGATCTCGTTAGTTGACTTACCTTCTCTGATGTGCAGTATAATGTAGTCTTTCACTGACATCTTTAACATTGTCCTTGCTCTACTTTCTCGTTTCTACCAATCTGGGATTGTTGTTGATCTAGCCATGGGCCTTGCCTCATCCCCATTCACAATCATCCAAGCACTCTGCACTTCTAGCAGGGTCTGCATCTTAAACTTCCAATTTACATAATTGGAACCATCAAGCTTGTTATATGCATTCATGCATGCTTCAAAAATATTGTTATTCATATTGGTGATTTAGAAAAAAAATATTTCGATGGGTATAAAATGTTAAATTTACCACACATCTGTGACAGAGACAGTTCACTGTTGTTCAATGTTGTTCAATCTCACAACACATGCGCAGAACACTATGGCTTCCTTCTTAGCCTCTAGACAACCTCCTGTTGTCAGATTCAGCCTTGTTACTGGCTTCCCCACGCAGCTTCTCTGATAGCTACAGCCTTGTTCTTGGCTTCCTCATGCAACCATAGCCTTGTTATTGGCCTTCTTTATCATCGCAAAAGTCCCTATCTATTTTTCGACGTCATCGCAGAGGTACATATCTTTCCTGCGATGATCTGTGATGAAAAATGTGTGCGAAGTGCTATAGTGCCCTCATCATAGAGGTACACACCTTTCCAGCGACGATTTCATAATCATCGCAGTTATCTGCCTTACAACTACGATGATCTTGGTTCATCAAACCACCCACCAGCTAGCGTACAGGTTCCTCAACCCTGGCACTCTGATACCATGATAAAAATGGCAATGTTTGTATTAAAAATAAAACCCACTGGTTAGCTCTACGAAAGAGAGTCTGAACCAGGAGAGTCTGCCTCTACAAAATGCTCTACACTGTTCATCAACATTACATATTAAATAGAATACATGGTTCTAGGGAAGTTAGAATAACATCCTAAAAAATAGAAACTAATTCCTATCCTGAGGCTACGTGAACCAAATCTACCTATTCTAGGATATTCTCCATTATCTTCAACAAACGCAAATGTCATATATGCACTACACGTGGCCTGAGAGTTATCGATTCTACACCTTGTCAACACATGGTAAATTAACCTCTTTTAACCTAGTTGTTCTGCTAAGAGAGATAATGATCCAAGGATAAGGTTTTTTTTATTATCTTGGATTAAGTTTCTCAGCCTCCCAATAGTGAGTTTGTTGCTACAGCAACACCTAGAGCAGACAGGTTGGGGATCCATCATCAGTAAAGGAAGACATGGACAAAGTGTCCGAGAGTCGATTATTGAAAATAATGCACGTGAAATATCTACTAGGCTGGCTTGCTAGTTTGCTTCCTCAAGGATTGGAGTGGGTTTCTTCTTTCCCAGATTCTGATGAGTTACATTCTAAGAACTATGACCCTTAGTCACGTTGTAAACATGCATTCAATTGCACATACAAGCAGGCAAGGATGGCCTCGCACCTACAACTATATTTGATCATCAACAACAGTTTGAATTCTCATCATGAGAGGCAAAAACACCTATTAATCATTGAGATGGACTACAAGCACAAAACAAAGAAGCACGAGAAATTATAAGTATAAGTCCAAAAAGGAGTAGCCACAAAATTACCTTCTACAGGTGAGAATGAGTAAGAGGATTTAGGTTAAAACCACCTTCCTAAGGGGAACACAGACTCATCAATGCTACACAAGTGTTTCATCGTAGCTAGGAACTATGCAGAGAAGGGCGACCGAGAGGGTGTAGCCACCCTAAGAAGCTCCCCGCATGAATGCAAAATCGTGGATGCATACCCAAAGACAACAAAGGAAGCAACATTTTCTGAGTACCTTCCTTTAGCTTAGTAGGCCTTTGGAATGGATTAATTGACATAGTGATAGTGGAAAGATACTGACTCAAGTTTGAAACTAACTATTCAAGCCAACCAACAGGGACGTTGGCACTTAAGTGAAAAAACAATACCAGGGGCGTGAGTAGCTAGCAAGAGTGGGCCATAGAGGTTAGAATTCTGATGCCTGGCTTGTCAAGACCAAAAGACCACAAGAAAAAGGGCAAGAGGGGTAGGTCATAAAGGAGTAGTTTTTCAGCAAGATGGTGAAACCACCAACTAGAAGGTATGACATCCTATATTTTAAAATCATATTTCATCTCTTGTATACCTAATCTAGGAAAATAAATTCAGATTTTAGTTTCATAAGTTCCCTCAGAAGGATAAGGATAGGAGTAGGTTTTCAACGAGATGGTGAAACCACGAACTGGAAGGTATGACATCTTATATTTTGCAATCATATTTCATCTCTTGTATACCTAATCTAGGAAAATAAATTTAGATTTTAGTTTCATAAGTTCACCTTAGAAGGACAAGGATTTAAAAAAAATGGTTGCATAATTCAAAGGAATGAATTTTGTTGTTGTCAATTAGTCACCAAGTTTGACTTACTTTATTTGCACGTGAAGTTCACAAAAAATAATGGAATATGAAGGGGCTATGGAGTAGGGTCATCTTCTAGACTAATACATCCACAATCCTAACTCAATCATTCAATTTACACCAAAGAGAAGGATATGCAATTACTAGGAATTTGATTGCAAAATTTGTGTTGTCTAATAGAAGGTATTACACTTCCTTCCTTAACATTTGTTAAATATGCATAGTTTTAATGGTTATGTTGCTCATGTATTTGAAATTGAGTCTATATGTCTACGACATAAATTAGAACAATTTTTGTGTTTTTGTTCTTGTAGGTATTCTCAAATATATTGTCAAGCTATGAAGTGACAAATGATGATAACTTTTGGTTAGGCATTCTCAGATATGTTGTCAACTTATGAAGTGACAAATGATGATAAGTCCCTTCTGTCATGACAAACAATGATAAAGAAAATGTTATCAAGCCCAGATGTCATAAAGATGGAAATAATGGAAAATCCATGGAGTTAAACATTTATGGCTAAACATTTATTGTGAGTGAAGTAATGCTACCATTGCTTCATTAGGAAAAAAACTAGTTGATAATGTATTGTATATACTAGTTTTAAACTAAATTAATATAAGCTAAGATGGGTCGATGCCTTGGGAAGAGGCCAAATAAAACCTCAAACCGCAAACTCTATTTAAAATCATCATGATAATCTTAAATATTTATATGATTTTTGAAATATTGCCTTAAAATTTTCGAAATAGTTTTGATATCCATTCAGACTAATACATAGTTGAAAATGTATTACTATAGTCCTAGCCCCGAGAGGTGAGGACTAATACAAGAGTTTGAGTGCACCATTGCTAAAAAAAAAGGTTCATTATAAAATATTATTTTTGTAATTTTTGAATATTTTGAAAGACGTTTCTATGGGAAAAAGAACAATATTGTAAAAAGGGTAACTCCATAATATGTAAGTTATGTAACATTAAAAAATGAAGCGAGGTTAACTTTACAAGCTCTTAAATTGTTTTTGGATAAGAAAATAAAGAATAGATGGCAAAAAGGGAAAAGGAAATATATATATAAATATAATAAAAAATAAAAATAAAGGTTTTTTTATTTTTCTTTTTGAATAGATGTTATTTTTCTCTCGAGAATAAGGTTTCACTAGTAGATATTTATTTTCGTTGTTGTAAATTATTTTTATTTCTTAACAATATAAAATGCTATTAGCCAAGACTATTATTGATAGAGTATTTTGTTGTTTCATTAATATGCCATCAACTACTTTTTCCTTTGTTGTTGCATTAGAAAGACGAGAATCTTAACTTTTTGTTGTAAACCTCTCACAATCTAGTATCTACTCCTCTCTCTTATTTCAATGTTTGGCTAGTTTGGGAATCAAACTATCACTTTCAACTTTGGTTGTAGATTTTCCTTGACCACTTTCAACTATCACTGTTGTTTCAACTTTCATTACCAAATTTGTTGTAGGGTGGAATTTATCACATTCAATTATCACAATCACTTTCAACTTTCTACTAATTCCAATTTATTATATGTATTTTCTTTAACTTCTTATATGCCTTTCTAGTTTTGTTAGACTAGTTTAAGGCATATTATTTTTTCCATATTAATTTAGTTGCAATGTATTCATTGCATTGAAAAGGATCCTAAATGATGGATTGGGTCGTAATCATTAAAACCCTAAAAATAGTAATGGTTGTTTGGCAAGAACCTAGATGGCTTCCTTATTCCAAATGGGTTGAGATATGTTTGGAACATCTACTCAAGGAGAGCCCTTACTATTGGAGATGGACATTTTTCGTCATAAACAAGTGGTGTATTCTTACACACTCTACCATTGGTTCTACCAAAAGTAATGCCAATAGATCCATTACTTCTCCTTGTACAAAATATGTTAGAACTAAGACTTAATGAGGATTTTCAACACCTCCCATATAGTTACTCGAGGATCACCATCCAATCTAAATGTCTGAATGTGAATTTTCCACCAAATTTGGACATGACCCTCTATCTTTAGTTGAGTAAATGGAATATTTTTTTTCTTCTCATATCTTATGAACACTAACATAAACTTCTAATGTGATATTCATGTTCTTGCTTTTAAAAGACATGACTCTTCTTAGACTATTGTGGTTATTGTTTGAACTTAATGGTTATGGTGGCTAGGACTTGAATCAAACAATTATGTAATTAACATTTATATATTGAATAAATTCTTTGATTTCTAAAAACTATGGGAAAGAGAACATGAGTAATAGAGACTTCTTTCTATTCTAGAAAAATGTTAAGTGGTAAAGTCCACATGGTGGACCTTCCCAAACCTTCTCCTAAAAATTCTAGGAGAAAGCTATTAATTCGAGAATAGCATAATGGGAGAGAAAGATTATGATAACTAATTATTAGAACGTAGCTATAGAGAAATGCTAAGTTGGGTGAAAAGCAAGAAAAAAACACAGTTGGAGAGAAAGACATACTTTAAAGAAAAAAAAAAAAAGATTTTTTTCTCAAATAAAAGAAAAGAAAATCCTAGGTAATAAAAAGGGATGTAGAACCTAAAAGGAGGTTGCTGCTAAGGAAACATATACATGGAAGAAATTATAAAAATATCAGTAAGGAATACATAAGAGGTTGTTATTCCTATAGGAAATAAGTTTGAGCTCGGGGGAAGTTGTTGGTGGCATCTCGTTGGTTGGGAGGAACATGCTCTCTCCCATAGGTTTCATAGCAAGCTATTCTGGTCAGATTATTTAATTGTGTTAGTTGAATTGAGGCTTCTATGATCCATAATAGTTGAAAGAATAACTTCGGCGTAAATCACATGTAGACAGACATTTGTTGACGCGTTTTGAACCAACGATGAACCACACTAGTTGGTTCGAAACACGTCGACAAATGTCTATCTACATGTGATTTACGCCGAAGTTATTCTTTCAATTATTTACTTTTGTTATTGATTGTTTGTAAGGTCATGTAAGATCTCCTTTTAATTTATTATATATGCATTATGGTTGTGTATTTGTTGTGGGAAATATATATGTATTTCTATATTAATTTAGGACTTCATAATGTTTTGGTTTGTATGACTATGGTACTCTTATTAAGAAGAGTTATCAAATATGCATTTTGAATTTGTGCTTAGATATTGATGTAAAAAGAGTAAATAGATCTGAAGCAATTAAAGTCTAGATTAATATTCTAGGATTAGATTCTAACATATTTCCTATTCATTGAAGATATATTACTAAGTTATGAGAAGAATTTTGTGAAAGAATGAAAGTAATGAAATATGTTATTGATAGAAATGAACTGATATATTTAGAATACGCTAACATCGAAGAGAAATTAAAAAGTAGAATAATAGTTCAATAGAAGATGTTGTAGGTATGTATAAGCATATTACTCAAAATTGAATACGCCTAACCAATATTATTTGCGGATAGGTCAAACAATTTTTCAGTGATGAGTAAGGAAACATGGAATAGAAAAGATACATATTTAAAATTAATAAATAATTGCATACAAAATGTTTAAGGGACTTTTCCCTATACTATATCAATACACCAGTAAGTTGATGAATAGAAGTAAAGTATCACTGAAGTGAGAATATATATCAAGGAACAAGTTATGTTGAAAAATGTGCAACAAGAAATGTAAAAATAGAACTTGCTAAAAATAGCAGTTTAGCCAGTGAGGTCATTGGCCACCTTGGGTGAGAGGTGAAACTGCTAAAAATAGCATTTCTGGGTCCCTTCCTATTTATAGCAGTCCCTGGTCTATCTATAGGAAGTAAATTCGAATTTGGTCTTACCAACAGTTTGGGAATATTAATTATATTAATTCTCCATGAGTTAATTAGTTAAGGAAAAGCAAAACTTGAAGTCTTTGTGAGAACATGCAATTATTTCTCCACTAATTGGGGAATGTGCCTTTATTTGCTCCACTGGTTGAGGAATTAAAGGATGAGTTCTATATTGAGAGGATCAATTGACTTAGTTTAACTTAGTCAAGTTCAGTTAGATTAATTTAACAAGTTGTTAAATTAATGAGATATAGTTTGTTGATGCTTGCATGCATGTGACAACTATTATTTGAAGATAATTATGTATTCTCTCACGGATAACTAATGCATGGCAGTTTAGACAGAGACCTAGTTGAGATCAGATGAGGGACAATGTACTATCAGATGCTTGGATATTTCTAGTAAGTATTCCATGCATGAGGAAGGAATCTTTTTTCTTCTATGACTACGTAGTTGGACCTGAGGTGACAGCAAGTATGATTAGGCCAACTTACAACCTATATATTGAGGCCTAGGTAGTCCATGGTTTTACATCTTCTGATTACAAAGAGAGCAGGATAGCTATTAAGCTAATTCCTTTTGTATTTTGTTGAGGATCTCCACTTGATTGAGAATACAGTGTTGGGGTTTTATGCTGGTGCTTTCCCCAGTGATATATACTGTGTTATGTGTGATTGATTCCTTCTTATCAATTATATGTATTCATGCTTGATGTTGCTCATGGTTGATTAGCTTCCGCAAATTTTATGGTAGATGTAGATCTAGTATTATGCTTTAGTACATTACATATATCAGTTTGATCTGCAAGTGAAATTTCTACATGATATCAATGAGCTAGCTAATTTGTAGAGAAAATTCTACATGGTATTAGAGCATAGGTGATCAAGGAAGAAGAATATAGAAGAAGGAATTCGAAGTTTATTACTCGAGATATAGATCTCAAGTTCTTGTCACATCTATTTCACCGATGGCGTTCTATGTTTGAGGCTTGAGTATGCCCTTGATGGTAGCTCAAACTATATAGGTTGTAAGGATCGAGTAGAGACATCAACATTTTCAGAGGGAGCATGGAGCTCGCCTTACCTTGACTGATGTCAAGTATGTACCAGGACTGAAGAGAAACTTGGTGTCGATCGCGATGCTGGAAGATAGAGGCTATGATGTAGTCTTCAGTAAGGGAAATATTTTCCTTAGACACATCATCACTAGAAAGGTGAAGCAGATTGGTTCACGGGTCAAGAACTTGTATGCTCTTGAGGTTCAAGATGCATGAAAATCCTTGAGAAGCAAGGCAACTAATGGAGACTTGGTGGTTGAGAGGGAGGGTATATTACCTCTCAACACGTAGTGTCAGAAGAAGTCTCAAATGATTATGGAGGAGCCACGATTAGTGCAGCAACTTCAGGAGGTTGTGGAGAAGCCACAACAGGAGAAGTTGAGAGGAGATCGAGTAGAGACATCTACTCATGCAGAGACCTCCAGTACGGGGAAACTTCGAGCCAGGTGGGCAGAGGGATCACATGCAACCATACCTTCAGGTAGGAGGTGGGGCGAGTGATTTTCCCAAGGAGGAGGGGTAGGATACTTGAGGTACCCAACCTCTTGGGTGGGACCTTGCTACGGGAGCCCCGATGTGGAGTAGCAGGAACTGACTGATTGGGTAGAGACAGATGTGGATGGAGCTACAGAGAGAGATACAGTGCAGGTAATCCTAAGACAGCACAGAGCATGCAGGCTGCAACAATGTGAGAGGCGCAAGTGTGTTGCATAGTGTAGGGAATCCTAGGACAGTGCAGAGCATGCAGGCTGCAACAATGTGAGAGGCACAAGTGTGTTTCACAGTGCAGGGTAACACAGAGAAGGGTGCAATGGTGCGAGATGCATGGAAATGTTGCAGTAGCGCAAAGGTCAAAGAGGGAGCACTTGTTTGCAGTAGGTAGAGCTTCAGCATCAGATTATGTTTCTAGCCCAACAGAGAGGTCAGTTGGGGGTGTTTTTGTTCCAAGAATTTCAGGAGCAATCAGACCAGGTAGATGTGTTGCATGCAGAACATTCCAAAGGTATAGGATCGGGTTCGAGAGGAAGCCTTTCTTGTTGAGAGGGAGTGTTGAAAAATGTGCAAAAGGAAATGTAAAAATAGAACTTGCTCAAAATAGTAGTTTGGCTAGTGAGATCATTGGCCACCTTGGGTGAGAGGTGAAACTGCTAAAAATAGCATATTATAAAAATAGCATTTTTGGGTCCCTTCCTATTTATAGTAGTCCCTGTTCTATCATAAGAAGTAAATTCGAATTTTGTCTTACCAACAATTTGGAATATTAATTAATTAATTCTCCATGAGTTAATTAGTTAAGGAAAAACAAACTTGAAGTCTTTGTGAGAACATGCAAGTTCAGTTAGATTAATTTAACAAGTTGTTAAATTAATGATATATAGTTTGTTGATGCTTGCATGCATGTGACAACTATTATTTTCAGATAACTGTGTATTCTCTCATGGATAACTGATGCATGGCAGTTCAGACAGAGACCCAGTTGAGATCAGATGAGGGACAATGTATTATCAAATGCTTGGATATTTCTAGTAAGTATTCCTTGCATGAGGAAGGAATCTATTTTCTTCTATGACTACGTAGTTGGACCTAAGGTGACAACAGGTATGATTAGGCCAACTTACAACCTATATATTGAGGCCTAGGTAGTCAATGATTTTACATCTTCTGATTACAGAGAGAGTAGGATAGCTATTTAGCTGATTCTTTTTGTATGTTGTTGAAGATCTCCACTTGATTGATAACACAATGTTGGGGTTTTATGCTAGTGTCTTCACTAGTGATATATTCTATGTTCTGTGTGATTGATTCCTTCTTATCAATTATGTGTGTTCATGCTTGTTGTTGCTCATGGTTGATTAGCTTCCGCAAAGTTTATGGTAGATGTAGATATAGTATTATGCTTTAGTACATTGCATATATCAGTTTGATCTGTAAGTGAAATTTCTACATGATATCAATGTGCTAGTTGATTTGTAGAGAAAATTCTACAAGTTATAACCAATTTTAGAACTATTCAATGTGGACAAACATGGATTATTTATGGAATAAATCTAGGACAACTAGTAATGTTTTCCTAGCTATGATGTATATAGTCTATAAGGGTTTGGAGTATAAACTTAAGTAAAAGAAGAATGCATAAACCTTGATCAAAATTCTATAAGGTAGTCATGGTAACCCCCAATTTGTATTAATAAATACTGTTATAAAATGAAGAATTTAAATCCTTGGCCAGTTGAGTTAACCACTATATATATATATATATATATATATCTATATATAGATATAGATATATATATATAATATATATATATATATATATTATAAATGTACAATTTTTTCTCTCATACCTTAAGGACAACAAATGGACGAATTACCCATAAAAGGGAATAAGAGTGCTTCAAACTTCATAGAGAAACTAATGAATAAAAAATTAACCAACAGACTACGCATAGAATGTGTTGATATAAGTAGATAAATATGAATTTCTTTCATAATTCAAACAATATAGTAAACATTCCTTCATATAGGTCTGTGACCAAATATTGAACTATTGCAAACATATATAATGATGAATTGTCTAGTACATATTTTAAATTAAGAGGTATTTATTAAAGGAAATCGAGTTTGTGCAAAGTTTCATTTACAAGTAAGAGTGACCACTTCCTACTCGACAAAAAAAGTAAAAGAGAATTAAGGACACGAAGGTCCCTTAAATAATATTAACATTAATATACATAAATTATGTTAGAATTGGCTAATGTGATGTAGAACCATAGAATACACATTTTGCAAATGGGGCTAGAATTAATAGTAAAGAAGAGCTTGGCTAGTTCGCAGGTTTCAACCTATGTAGTAAGGGTGTCGTGGGTCAAGCATCACACTATCCTTGTGACTCAATAACACAGTGAGAAGAAGATGAATGGAAAAAGAAATTACTAATAAAGAACAAAGGTAAATGATTATCAAGAATAATGGAAAATATAATAAATAGAACAATAATACTATTGTGCATTAATAACTACCAAGCACAAGTATACCTAGTATTGTAGGGTTGTTAGGGAAGCTATAACGAATCTTTTCAAAGGACAATGTTTCCAAAAGTATTGAAACCTTAATCTGTTTCAAAGTACAGAGATTAAAAATATATACAATAACTAGTATGTGAATGGCCATTTTCGAATAAATATCTACAAGGATTAAAGAAGAAAAACCTTGAAACGAAAAATCTCAAGGCCAGTACTTGAAACCATGGTAAATGGCTAAGAAACCATATCTATAAATTAAGAAGTGAACCTCGTTTAGGCTAGAAACTATGGCAAACCATTGAATTCAACAAGAATGGAAATTCACAATAAAAGACAAAAGGGTTTGAGTTTGAAATACTACAAATTAATAAGGGAATTGTTATCCCAAGAAGACACAATGGAAAGCCTGTAAATTGTATAGTGAAATTTAATAGAAATTACCTATGAATTCTATGTCGAACCACCCGAGGAAATTGGTTCCCAATTCCTCTCCAAAATCTTAAATAAGAAATCATATGAGTTAGAAGTTTAACTACAAATATATAGAGAGAAGAAGGAGGAACAAAAAACATGTTTAAATCGAAAACATCAAAAATATAAGAACAAAGGTTGAGGGAAATTATTTGAGAGGTAAATGGTGAATACAATCCCTCAAACTCCTTTGAAAATTCATAAACTAGCCATTGAAAATAAAAAATAACCTCGAAATGGTTAGTCACTGGTGTGGAAAATGAAAAACCTTTGCAGAACCTACAAGAGTAAGACACTATAACAATTAGGAGGTAAAATCATGGGCCATGAGAATTGAAATAAAAAATCAGGCAAAATAAAGAAAGAGATTTGTGTCTTACCTATTCTTCTTATGCAAAAATGGTTGCATGGATGCAAAACTTCCAACCGATTGGAAGCAAAACCAAGACACAAATGGCTAATAGCATCAAGAACACCTACCATAACTAAAGGCTAATGTTTGAAACCCTCATTTAGCCTTTCAGGAAAAAATCCATGAAGGTGACCGAATAAACATCAAAAGGTGAATGAACAAAGGTAAAGCGACTATATCCTAGTCATATAGCTTTCTTTTAACCTCAATTTTTGGATCACCCTATTTCATTATAGTTGTAGAACATGATCAACATATGATAAAGAGAAGTGTAAACAATTAGGGTGGAAAAAACCCAAATTTCCAAGCTCTTGTGGGCATATACATAGGTTAATGCCCAAATAATGAAGTGTAATGTAAATTTTTTGTTAGAGTTCCATGACATCGGGGGGGGGGGGTTCCTCATATATAATATAACTCTTGTGACAAAACCAGAAGGGGAAAAAAAACATGTTACAAGATATATGAAGCATAATTTATATATACTATAAAGTATATGCCTATATGGTGGCACTCAATATTATGAATGGAAAGCATTCTTATTGCAAAGCAACATGTAAAGGTAAACATGTTAGCAATCAAGAGGACTATGGTAGTCTTATTGATTCTACTTATTGTTGTGTCTCAAATAAAAAATATAGAGCTGGATATGCAATATATTAGTTTAAAACAATAAGGCTCTAAATATTGATAAGTAATTCCTTGTAAAGGTGTTAACTATAACATATCCCTTATGAATTTAAAGGAGGAATATGGTTAATTTTCAATTTTTATCATGAAGATATACTTCACAAGGAAGGGAATTTACTATCGAAATTATATTTGTGGCAGTGGAATTTTTTTTTAGTATGTAAATGAGGTATATTACATGCGGTATCAGAGTTGTTGGTTCAAATTTTGAGGCCTAAGGGTCAAACCACAATTAAATTTTTTATGGTAATTGTTGTGTTTTTTGATATATATATATATATATATATATATATATATATATAGATATATATAATAGAAATTTAAAAATTTGTTGTGATTATACACATAAATAAGAAGAAAATAATGCATCAATGGCAGAACATTTTTCCAAGTATCCTAGTGAAGGAGAGTAGTTTTAGGTTCATTTGGGAGATGAAACTTCACCTATAACACCCTAAATATTGGAAATGGTAAAAGGCATGAGACAAGAGTTGGCTAGTATCAAGGCCAACAATGAGTATTTTCTAAAGGAAAGTGAAGAGTAGGAGAATCTCATTAAAGAGTTGACTGAAAAGGAAAGTTATAAACCTCCAGATACAAAGGTAAAGGAGGGTAGATATGACTCCTTAAAAAAGAAAATGTAGATGGGAATGTTGGAAGTGAGCATGATAAATATAGAAATGAGCATGAGAAACTCGAAAGTGAGGAAGAGTCACATAAAACATCCACAAAAGCACATAAACTGAGAAAGAAAAGGAAAAAATAAACTCCAAGGAGAGTTAAAAAATATCACACCACATACTTTTGATGGTGAAAAAGAAGAGGAAGCAAAAACCTAGCTGCTAAACATGACCAACTATTTCCAAGTATATGAATATCCTAGCAACTTGAAAGCCAAAATAGCAGTCTATTAATTGAAAGCCAAAGCTTCATTATGATGGGAAGAAGCAAGAACAATACACAATATAGAAGGAAAAACAATACATTGGGAAGAATTCTAGAAACATTTCAAAGAAAAATAATTAACTAAAAGATATTACGATGAAAAGGAAAAATAATTTCAAGATCTGAATTTGGGACAAATGAGTTGGACGAGTTTGTGGAAAATTTTACAAATATGTTGAGGTATGTTTCCAATAGCTGAGAAGAAAAAGTGATAGTGCAACATTTCCTAAATTGTCTCCCTCTATCATACAAGGAAAGATTTGAATTTGATAATCCAGAAGAAATGGACAAAGTTGTGTAGAAAGTGTGGATTCATTATCAACAGTTCAAACAAAAAAGTGAGGGATGAAAATCATGGTATAATAAGGAAAATAACAAATTTTGAACTATAATTTAGAAGTCGAAATCCTCCATCATATTTTTTTATTTGGGAAAAACTATCTGCTTATAAATTTTAAATGGAACAACCAACCATAGTATGCACAATCCTAAATAGGCTCTAAAATAATTGATCTAAATAATAAAGGGATGAATGGTGGAAATGAAGAGAACTATTAAAGTGTTGGGGTTGTGGAGAACCTCATCTACTTAGAAACTTCCTATATAATACAAGATCAGTCCAAGCCTTACAGGCAATGTAGGACACATCTACAATAAAAGATGTAGCTATAAATATACCAAGGATTAATGCAACATAAGAAGACTCACATTTAGAATATCAATCAATAATGATTAAAATTGAAGGTATGATTCTAGAACAGTCTGTCTCTATTTTAGTATATCTAGGATCTAGTCTTAGCTATGTTAGTTTGCAAGTTGTGGTAAGATGTAAACTGAATAGATAAAAGTTTAATATTTCATGGCTGATTCAATTGGCTACAAGAAATAAAATAAAAGTGGCTATTTGGGTTAAGAAGTGCTCTATAAATTTAAACGGATGCTTAAAAAAATTAAACCTGAATATATTTCCTTTAGCTTCTTATGACTTATTGATAGGAATGGATTGGTTGGAGAAACATAAGTCTATAATCAATTGTCTAGAGAAAATTGTTACATGCACCACAAAAGAAGGAAATGGAAAACTTATAAAAGGAATAACAAGGCCTATTTCCACTAGGAAAATTTCAGCTTTATAGTTGAAAAAGTGTGTTTCAAAAGGATGCAAACTGTTTTCTATCTAAATAGAAGAAAGTACATAGAAAATATAAAAAAAAACAGATAATCTGGAAGTGATTAAAGAGTTTAAGGACTTATTCCAAATGAGACTCTAGGATTACCTACAAAAAGAGACATAGATTTTACAATTGAGTTGGTGCTAGGAGCCACTCATGTGTCCAAGCACCTTATAAAATGAGTGTGCTAGAACTTATGGAGCTGAAAATGCATTTATAAGAATTACTAGAAAAGGGTATATTAGACCAAGTGTTTCCCCTTGGAAAGCCCTGATGTCGTTTGTAAGAAAAAAAGATGGAACTTTTAGGATGTGCATAGACAACAAATAACTAAACAAACTAACTATTAAAAACAAATATCCTTTACCCATGATAGATGACATATTTGACCAAGTGAGAGGGGAAACATTATTTTAAAAAATAGACCTCTAGTCTGGTTACCATAAGTTAATAACTAAAGACAAAGATATACACAAAACTACATTCAAAACACGATATGGACATTGTGAATTCGTGGTACTACCATTTGGTCTTATCACTACACCTGCTACGTATATGTTCCTAATACATAGTGTGTTCAACAAGTACTTAGACAAATTTGTATTAATTTTTATTGATGACATCTTAATATATTAAAAAACTCAATAAGAACATGAAGAGAACTTAAGGATACTGCTACAAACTCTCAGGGAACACCGACTATATGCAAAATTAATAAAGTGTGAATTTTATCAGAATAAATTCACTATTTGGGACATGTGTTCTCTAAGGAATGTATATACATTGACCTTGAAAAATATAAATCCATTTTAAACTAGCCAATACCTAAGGACATGGAAGAGAATATGTCCTTCATGGGTATTACTGGGTATTATCAAAGATTCATTAAAGAAGTTTCTAAACTATCTTACCCCATCACTCCATTGTAGAAAAAATGAGTGAAGTTTAATTGGACACAAAAGTGTCAAGAGAGATTTGATAGAATTAAACATTTGTTAATCGTAGCCTCAATATTAAAAACTATTTATCCAAATAATTATTTAATTTTTGTACATATGCATGCTTTGAGGGGTTGGGTGGTGTGTTCATGCAGGATAATCATGTGATTGCATATGAATCAAGGAATCTAAAGGTTCGTGAGAAAAACTATGTTGTTTATGATCTTGAATGAGCTACAGTCATACTTTACTCTTATTACTGATCACATTAGTTTAAAGTACTTTTTCAGCCAATCAGATTTGAATGCTAGGCATGAAAGGTGGATGGAATTCTTGAGAAAATTTGAGTTTGATATTAGAAACATCAAGGAGAAAGAGAATAAAAACAATGTAAACTTTGAAACGAGAACTCATATTGTTATCCATTTTGTAGAGATAGCAAAAAGGTGACTCGATTTTGAAAAGGAGTGATGTAGAACGCACATGTTTTTTTAGAGCATAGTTTTTGGCACTATAAATTTTTTTATTTACATTGCGTTTTAGAATGGTAGTGATTTTGATGTTGATTTAAAAAAAGTGGTAATTTTACACCAGGTTCTTTTTTTTTTTTTACTTTTAATTTTCTAATGTATGAAATGCAAATAATTATTTTGTAAATTTAATAATTTTGGAAGTGATCTTCTTCTTCATATTTTCTTGTTTTTATTTTAACTTTAATTTTTTGTAGTGAGGTTTTTATTGTTTTGCATATTTAAAAAAGAAGGTCGATTTTTGAATTTTCCATATTCTACATATTTATACATTGTTAATTAATTTTTCAATCCACATGAAATAATTGTTTCTAGAAAGCAATATTTTTTAACATTCGACATAAAAATACCCATTTTTCACATAAATATAACTAAAAAACTACACGTTTTGATAATTTTTTTTTCTAGAAATGACATGCCAAAATCACAATTTTTATAGGAAAATTTTAACAAAAAATGGTTAAATAATAGTTTTGTTTTATGAATTTCATGTCAAAAAATAATAATAATCATTTTTTTCCCAAAAATTAATGATTAACTTAAAAATTAATGCAAAAATCACATAATAAAAATATTGAATGCATAACAACTTTAATTGTGTATATTCTTCTCATAAAATGTCAAAGTCAAAACATTACAAGTATAACTAATTAATAGTTACAAAAAATGAGCTTGATTTCCAAGCATAACTTAAATCTAATCAACAATGTTACGTAATCCAAACTCTTCATCCGCTAGAGTTTCATCGTTGTCTTTTTCCACAATGTTTTCTACTTCATTTTGCTCATTTTCCTCTTCTAATGGATCTTTGAACTCTACAAATCTCCCAATGTATACCTTTCCAATCATTTCGTGTAATGGTGGTTGGGGTTCCTTTACCTTTTTTTCCACACATGATTCACTAAAGTCCCCTTTGTTCAACCCAATTTCTTGCATTGCATCTGGAAGAAATTGAAGAGAATTAATTCTTTGCTGAATGAAATTGCACTGTATTGGATCTTTTTCAATTGCAATGCAATTTCTTCCTTTTTGAAGGCAACATGCTAGTGTTGTACTAATTATCAAGCACAAAAGGTATAATGAAGTAAATTAGTACAAT
The DNA here is from genome assembly GCA_000404065.3 of Pinus taeda. Classification (NCBI taxonomy): domain Eukaryota; kingdom Viridiplantae; phylum Streptophyta; class Pinopsida; order Pinales; family Pinaceae; genus Pinus; species Pinus taeda. The sequence goes on along the minus strand of APFE030587588.1, from coordinate 43,518 downwards.
GAAATATTAATTAAAAAATAACATATTGAAATTCAATTCCATATAATAAAACTTACCTGAGTCAAAAAATAAATCCAGAACCCAATCTCCTTCATTTGAACATATATCTATAAGATAGTTAATCAATAACTATGGTTTTTGATAAATGTTAACTATCTCTTCTTTTGCTTCTATGTCTTCATATGTTAGTTTTCTCACAACAACATCATAAGTCAGTATTTGGCTATGACTCTTTCCATCTACCCGATTAAAAGTCATAGACATATAGATATCATATTTTGCCCAACTATCAATATGGATGAACTCACAATCATCTATAAATAGTTGATCTTCACGGTTAAGAAGATTTGACTTTTGCTTGTAACATGAAATAGTAAAAGTTAAATTAACTTGTACATATATGAATTTTTCAACATTAATCAAATATACATTTTAAATGTCTTACCATGTAAGCTACATCCTTGAATTTGTTTTCCCCTTGAAGCTTGATAATAACATTGTCAATTGTGTGTCTAAATGAAATGTCACAAATCTTCATAATGATGATGACGTGACTTCTAGAAATCCCACAACCACTTTACTAAGAGCTTGATAATTATAAGGGTCACTATCATAGTCAATGTTTGGAATATTCAAACCATGGGAAATGTCTGCAATAACTAGGGCATACTCCCTTTTAGGTATGAGTTTAGCAATGTCTTCACAACCGCCTTGTATTACTTGATATTGAATAGTGTCTAGCCCATTCAAAATGAAATGAGTAAGAGTTGGATCAAGTTCAACATTCTTAATACGTTGCTTCTTTAGTCTTTCGATATTTATTTTTTTAATGAAGGTTCTGAAACTATCTGGTACTCCATTATCATCTTTATTCATCTTTTATAAAATAAACAAATATATGTGTAAGTTATAAATTAAAAATAGTACACAGATGAATAAAAATGAATGTATAAATCAAGATACCTTTTTAAATGCAATATAAAAAAATTTAATGTTGATGTAGAACTTGAATCTGGATAGTTGCGTACAACATCATCCCAACTATCTTCATTCAACCAATTACCATTTGTTCTTGAATTTTTCATGTAAACTTTGTGACTGCATAGATAAAGTAACAAAAAGTTAATATAATGATATGTATAACAAATACTACCAATAACAATATGTTATATTTAAAAGAAAATTATAATCTAGAAATAAATAAAAATAATTCAACAAACTTACTTTTGAAATTCTTCAGACATTTCCTCCAATGATTATTCCCTTGACCTCACACGAGATAATATTTCTTTGACAATTTTTTCATCTTTCACTCCTTGCAATGCTCTCCAAGGTGTGATAGTCATATCTTCTAGAAGTTGCTTCATTTCCAGACCTAATTTACTGTTGCTACATATCAATGGCTTAGACTTTTTGACCTTGTGGTTTTTAATGCCAATGTTTTCCCACATGCTAAAAATTTCATTAATCAACTCCCATATATCTCTACTTCTAAATGCCAACTGGAAAATGTTATCAACACCTCTGAATAAATCACTAAATTTGCCGCCTTTTGCCACCTTTTGAATTGGTTTTCTCTTCAATTGGATAGCCTATTTTCGTACAACATTCCTTTCAGAAATCTACAGTAACATTTATCCTATCCCCACCACATTTTTCTTCAAATTCACTATGAATAAATCTAACCCTTTGGATGAAACTCATAGACATCCTATATTCATTATCTAAATTATGATCCCATGCCACTAACTTTCCTTATGTATTTGATAAACTAGCATAAATGATACATTTCATTGTTTCAAAATGTGGGTTATTGGGATATTCCTCCATCAATTGTCTTTGAGCTTCTATAGAATGGTTCCCCCCATGCACATAATAATTGTATTCAAAACATTTTGACTTCTCAAATGCTTCTTTGTTGGGAACTTGAACTAGATCAACAAGAAGCACATAACTAACCACATGAACATATGGATTGTACCTCATCAATGTCTTCAAGTTGTGAATATGTAGATGATGTGGCTTTTTTATTTGATATTGACATTGTCCTTCACTTGCCTTATAGATTTGTCTGACATTAAGCTGAAATGTACGACCACCCTGAATTAAGTTTCTCTTTGTCAAATTCTGTCGTATGGCATTTTGTTTTGTTTTGATAATGCCATCCTCTAAATTAGCTCCTGGTGTAATGATTTCTTTGCTTTCTTTTGAATTTTCATTAGGTTCTTGACTATTGGTAATGAGTACTTCAAAATCTTCAACTTTACTTTTCTTCTTCATAACATTCTCATTATTAACTGTAACAGATTTATTCTTGGGCATTGTTACTTTTGGTTTTTTACGGCTCTTCTCAGTTCCAATGTCATCTTCAGTAACAACAACATATTCTTCACTGTCAGTTTCAACTTCATCGTCTTCAAAAGTAACTTGTCTACCGTTGCTAGATTTATCCACTAGAGGCCTTTTTTTTTCTGATCCCTTGGATGTAGTTTTGTAGCATCATCAATTACTACATTTTGCTTGTTTTCCATATCTTCTTTTGATACTAAGTAGAAACTGTTGACAAATTTCATAATATCATGCTCTATGAAATGAATGCCTCCCAACCTAATTGAAAAAATTTCAACAAAATTCTTCCAAACAAAATATCATGTCAATAAAAAGAAAGTTAAAAAAATATAGTGAGACAGTTACAAGAACGCAAAATAAAAATATAAATAACAATACTTACGATATTTGGTTTCATCTCATTTACAATTTGTTTACACAACTTTGTAGATACCTCTCTCGTGTCATACAATGAATATGACAACTAGTATTTAATCCTTTCATGTGACTTGGGCATTTTTGTAAGTATGTAAACAAATTCATTGTCTAGTACCAAACACATGTTTATGATTCTTTCCATCATGTCATAAATTCCATTATCATTCGGTATATCAATATATAGATATATATTCACGTTTTGGCTTTCTTTTTTTTTCACATACCAGATTTTTGATGGAAGTTTCACTTATTTTGAATTCTTCCAGTATGAAATTATCTTCTTATCATTTGAGGCACTTGAAAGATTTGTAGCCATCAGCTCAGCTGGAATTTGTTCACCAATGTTTTTTGAAGATCCACATTTAAGAGTCTTTGGTCCAGAGAGATTCACAGAAATTTTCTTTGATGCCATTTTCCTGAAAAAAATAAACACATAAATCAATAAATAACGAAAACATATTAACTTAAATTAACAACAAAAACGATAAATGATAATTAATTTTATAAATCATAACAATTTCGAAAAAAATATTAAACAATACATCGCCCTACTACTGCACCCTAAAAATCGGCTGGCCAACCGAGCCAGCCATTAGGTCTGGGCCCCTAGCCTACCATAGCAGCCCAACCACTGCCCTCCACTCAACCCCTCCCATGCCACCCCTGCACCAGGGTGTCGGGGGCTGCTGCCGCAGTGCCCCTGCACCACCTTGGCGGCCCGCCTACTCACGGGTTGGCACAAGGGGGCTGCGGCGGATACCGCAACCTCCACCTGTGCCACCCCAGTGGCCTGCCCACCCGTGGGGTGGAGGGGGGATTCTCATAATCGCCTCGCCACCTCATGGGCGAGTGAGCTGTTAGGGTGGCATGGGGGGTGGGCCAGCCATGCTCATCGCCCCTAACCTATGAGTCTGTTTGGTCATTGTGAGCATTACCAGGCCTGTTTATTCGTCGTGAGCTTTACCAGGCTAACCATGCTTACAGCGGACGTAGTGGGTAAATTTGGTTTGCAAAAAGTCTTAATTTAAAAAAAAAAAACATCTTCTTCATTAAACTTTGCAAGGAAAAAATTTAACTAACCTTTCAATTTCAAAAATTCTCCATTGAATATGTTGTTGATAGAAATGTAGTTGCTCCACAAACTCACTCCAAGTCTTTCAACAAACCTCAGAAAGCTTTGATGTGATGTGAGTAATAGTGATAATCGAATTTATTATATAGGTGAAATTACAGAGATGTTTTACCGTATGGTTAATGTGGGATTAATTTGTTTTAGAATATATTATAAAAATTAAAAAAAACATTCAATTGTTTAGTAAATATTATATACTTTAACTATTAAAATAATTTAGGTAAAAGTTGTAGTTTACAATTTTAAGTTTAAAAATTTATTTCATACAAAAAATTAGTTTACATTTTTCAATAAATTGTAGAATAAAATAATGAAGGGGAATAAGTCTAACAAAATTTTTGGAGGAAAAATTTCATTCTCTAAGCTATATAATATCTTTAGGAGACTCTGCATTTGTATCATTCAACCTCTTCTATCTAAAAGGGATGGATTATCCTGATAGTGAAGTTTTGATTTGTATAGCATCAACATCTTCATCGTGTAACAACTCTATTCATATGGATGAATATAACGAGAATTCTTCCACTATGAATAGAAATTCAATTCTTCCACTTAGTCCTAATCTTAAGGACTATGAGAGAAGCACTGATGAAAGAGGGGATGGAGAATTTCAAATAAATAAAGAGTCACAGATTCCACTTAGTCCTAATTCTAAGGACTATGAGAGTAGCAGTGATAAAGAGCATGATGACAAATTTCAAAAGAATGGAGTGTCACGGTGTCCACTTAGTCCTAATCCTATGGACTATGAGAGAAACAGTGATGAAGATCATGATGATGAATTTCAAAAGAATGGAGTGTCATTGTAGGTTTTAACCCCATACAGAAATTACTTGCATACAAATTCTAAATCACAGGAAAAATAAAAATGTGAGAGCATAACACATAAAACACATATACACAGAGATTTCCCACTGGATC